>JAOEGS010022608.1:0-19766 GCA_025447755.1 Corythornis vintsioides | reverse complement strand
CTAGTCCAACCCCCCTGCCACAGCAGGATCACCTAGACCAAGTCACCCAGGAACAGATCCAGGTGGGTCTTAAGTGTGGGTCTTAAGTGGGTCTTAAGTTAATTTATGTAAATGCTTTCTATATATGAAGCTAGAGAAAACAAGACGGTTGCAAAAGCATCTTGTATATACAGAAAGACAAATTAATGTCTGAAGTATCTCAATCAATAAGAATAGGTCTTTTGGATGTCTAATTTATTATGTGTAAAAAAATAAAAAACAATATGAAACAGAGAACAACTCTTTTGTTTCTAATTCTTAAATGTGGATAAGTAAGATTTTGCTTTGTTTCATGAAAGCTTCACTTGAACCTGTTTGACAGACTGTATAATTTTTACATCTCTGTTCTCTGTGTTCTGTTAGTCTCCTCTGAGAGAGAGTTGGGAATGTGGATTTGCTGGAAGAATGGAGACTGCTCCTTTTCTGTTGAGAAACTGAGCTTGTTGAATAAAAGCTACAAAGAATGTAGAATATGGCAGTAGCAATTATGAGTCTCTGCAAGGAGCTGCAAGACTGCAGATCAAGAGAATGCTGATGAGAGCAGTAAGCAGAAATTAAAGTGTCAGAAGCAATGGAAGAAATCCTGTGCACAAGAATTGCATAGTTAACTCCAAGATAGTCACTGAGTTGACTGAAACCAAACTGAATTTAGACTTGCTTGCAAAAGCAAGAACTTTGCTGAGCCCTTTTTCTACTTTTTATATTTGGTTTCTGTGCTGTCTTCCTTGTCTTCTTTATGATTTAAAATACAACTTTCCTGTGACATATTTTTTAATTTATTTTATGAGGTTTGAAGAGCTCATTAAGAAGAAAAGATCTAGGATGATACAACTTAAAGCTCTGGCTGACATGTCATCTGTGCTTCAGTACCTCTCCTTGTTCACCTAATTATTTAGTCCCTTCAAAATACTGCTCTGAAGATGGTACATTACTTTTTTTTTTTTTTTTACCAAAGCCTTGCTGAAGTCAAGAAAGACAACATCCACTGCTTTCCCCTCTTCTATCTATTCAGTCATGTCTCACAGAAGACTATCAGTTTACTCAGACATGAATTTCCTTTGGTTAATCCTTGATGACTATTTCTGACAACACTCTCCTCCACATGCTTTGAGATGGTGTCCAGAATGAGCTGTTTCATCATCTTTCCAGGGATGAAGGTGAGGCTGACTGACGTTTAGTTTCCTGGGGTTTTCCTTCTCGCCCCATTTGAAGACTGGAGTGACACTGGCTTTCCTCCAGTCCTCAGGCATCTCACCCGTTCTCCAAGACCTTCCAAAGATCATAGTGGCCCAACGATGACTTCTGCCAGCTTCCTCAGCACACATAGGTGCATCCTGTAGGACCAATGGACTTGAGGAAATCCAGTTTGATTAAGTAACTTCTCCTCTAACGAGGTATGGTCTTCCTTCCTTCAAACTTTCTCTGTTATCTCCAAAGTCTGGGACTCCTCAGGGCTGGTCTGATCAGTAAAGAGTGAAGCAAAGAAGACATTCAGTAATTCTGCCTTTTCTGAATCCTCTGTCACCAGGGCACCTGTCTCATTCAGCAACATACCCATGTTTCCTCTAGTTTTCCTTTTGCCTCTAATGATTTGAAGCAATGTTTCCTGTTGACCTTGACATCTCTTTTCAGGTTTAATTCCAAGGAGGCCTTGGCTTTCCTTGTTTCATCAGTGCATACTCTGACAGGATTCCTATAATCTTTCCAAGACATCAGTCCCTTCTTCCACATAGTTTATATTTCCTACTTCCAATTGAACCTTTTCAGATGGTCTCTATTGAAACTGCAGGTCTTCTGTTTCCCTTGACTGATTTCTTGCTCTTAGGCATATACCAATTCTGAGCTTGGAGAAGGTGGTGTTTGAATTTCAATTTCAACCAGCTCTCTTGAACCCCCCTACTCTCTTGAGCTCTAACCCATGGAATTTCTCCAAGCAATTTCTTGAAGACGTCATGTGCATACCACACATGATCCGATCCTGATCTCTGTCTTCTTATGATTGCTATACACAAGGCTGCCCCCAACCATAATGTCCTATACCAGTCCCACTTTGTCAGTATGAGGTCCAGTAGTATAGCTATCTTTTTTGATTCCTCCACCACTTGAATCAAAAAAAGTTATCAATATGCTGGAGGAACCTCACAGACTGTACATTCCTGGCTGTGTAGTCTTGCCAGCAGACATCAGAGTGGTTGAAGTACCCCATGAGAACCAAGCCACGTGATTGTGATGCTATTTTTTAATCCTGTAGAAGGCCTCACCATCCTGATCATGTGGTCTGTAATGAACACCCACAGCGTCTCCCATGTTAGTCTGCCCCTTAATCTTTACCCACAAGCTCTCAACTCGTTCTTCATCCACCCCCAAGGAGAGCTTGATACATTCCAGTTGCTCTCTCACATAAAGGGCTACTCTACCACTTCATCTTGTTGATGTGTTCTAGTCATGTGAGTTATTCCACCATGTCTCAGTAATTGGAATGAGATCTTGGTCCTGCAACAGAACAGAAATCTCCAACTCCTCCTTATTTCACATGCTGTGTGCATTTGTGTATAATCCTTTCAGAGAGGGGGTTGAGTATGTGATTTTCACCCTTGAGGGGTGATTGTCCTTGTAGTTCACAAATATGTTTGCATGATGTCCCACAAGCACAAAGCTACTATACACAGGTGCCTCTCAAGCAAACCCAGTTACCTCCCCCTCCAAATCTAATTTAAGGCTCTCTAAATGAGCACTGTTAACTACTCTCCTAAAATTATTTTCTCCCTGTGAAATAAGCTTTTCCCATCTGTTGCCAGCAGGTCTGGTATCTTGTAAATCAAGCTGTGGTCAAAGATTCCAAAGCCCTGCTGGTAGCACAAGGCTCATAGCCAGGCATTGATCTGATGGTTCTTCCTCTTTAGCCCTTCATCAGTCCCTGCAACTGAAGGGTTAGAGGAGAGCTCCCAGTCCCTTGACCAGTTGTCCCAAGGCCCTCAGCTTTGATACTGTCAAAATTGTTGTGGAGTCTCCTTCTCTGGAGACACTTAAGACCCGCCTGGATCTGTTCCTGGGTGACTTGGTCTTGGTGATCTGGCTCGGCAGGGGGGTTGGACTAGATGATCTTCTAGGTCCCTTCCAACCCCTAACATTCTGTGATTCTGTGATTCTGTAACATATCTGTTCATTATGACAGGGGGGAAAAATGGGATGGCAGGCTAGATAGAAAGTCGAAAAACATTCTCACCTTTTCTTATGCCCCCCCACCAAGAATCTCAGACTTATGCAAACCTCATCAGTGAAACATGCAAGATCATGAAATTTCAATTATGGGAATTCAACAAATTTTGGCTGTCAAATAGCAGTTATTTTAATCTAATTTTGCATTGGTTATAACTGAGTTAATTTTCCCCACACAAGTCCTCCCAATGCTGTGCTTTGCATTGAGGGCTGGAAAGGTGCTGATAACACCCCAGTGTTGTGATTGCTTCTGGGCAGGGCTCACTCAGCACCAAGGCTGGTTTCCAACATTCCCCCTATAGAGGGATAGGGTGGACAAGATCTTGGAAGGTGACACAACTGGGACAGCTGACCCAAGTTGACCAAAGGGATATTCCATATCATATAATATAATCTTAACAATAAAGATCGAAAAAGGAGAGGAGGTGACATCCACTTGTCCTCTGGAGCAACCACTAAACCTTTGGAGCCCTGCTTCCCAGAAAAGGGGCCAGACTTCACCTGCTGATGGGAAGTAGAGAACAAATCTTGTTTTCTTTTCATTCCATGTGTGCAGCCTTGCTTCTCTCTTCATTACACTGTTTTTTTTCTTAACCTATGAGTTTAATCTTATTTTCTTCCCCCTAGTCCAGATGAGGGGGGGGCAGGAAGGAATAGAGCAGCTTGGTGGGCACCCAGTATCCATCCAAGGTCAAGCCAACAGAAAATTTCTGAGGAATCTGTTGTAGCAACTGCAGGCTGCTTTGCCATATCATGCTTGCATCTCAGTGGGAGAGAATAACTTGGTACTCTGAACATAAGGTTCATATAAACTATAAGCCCTTGGTTCAAAACCCATAAAATTCTCCCATTTATTATGGTATTTCACCTCAGCTTGTCTCTTCAGTTTTTACTTCCATGTGTAACATAGAATAGATGCGAAAAAAAAGTTATTTGTTGTGTGTGTGGGTACTGGAAATGCCAGAATAATTTCATAATAGAAAAATTTCCTTCTCCATATTGCTCTCAGGCAGCATCCTGTAGCTTGTTGCCTTATACCCTTCACTACTTAGAAGCTGCTGCAGTTTTGTGATATTCTCTGTAAAAAATATGTGACGTGCTTTGGGATGAAAAGTGCCATATAAATGTAGGGTATTATTATAATGTACTTTGCTTCACTGGAGAAGTTGCATTAGGAAGATGGTTTTATAGGGTTATCTCCTAGGTAACTGTGATTCACTGTAATGATAGTGACTAGCACTCTTTAAATTGGACAGTAGTGGCACAACTACAATATAATGGAGATAAAATTAGATAGTGCCAAGTTGGGTAATGGTGATTAACCATGTACTAAATGAATATAAAATTATAAGCACTGGCTTCTTAATACACACACATATCCTATTCAATAATAAAGACTATATTTTTCAAGATTCTCAGGAGGTTTTGGTAACAATAAGAAATTACTATACTATCATATTTAAGCCTCTATATCTCAGTTGCATCTTTAAATATCTAAGTCATTGTACTACTTCTAAGTTAAATGTTACAGGAAAATGCTTTGTTATAAATATATTATAAATACAGTTGTAGCAATTGCAGAGTAATTAAGGCCAAAATTCAGCAAAGCAAATAAGGAAAATATCATTTTTCTTGTTATTTGGACAATTCACACATTTGAAGTTCATATTTACATATTATTATGAGAAACCTTTGAAAAATCAGATGCCATATTCCTCCTCTCACTGAACTACTACACCAACATGAACTTCCGTTTTCTCTCACTTGTGATTTCTTAATCATTACTGTAATTTTAAAAGTTCTTATCTGTACAGTAAATCTCTTTGTCATCTTCTACATATGATGCTGAAGAAACAGGTCTCTGAAAACACCAACAAATTGTACCATGTATTGTCTGTGATAGCAGATCAAAGACAAACAGCTTGTGACTAATTACTATCACCTGTCCTTATCAGTATCGAGGAACACAAGTCTCTAAATTTAGCCTTTTAAGTGTTCTAAGAATGTTATAAAATGATAATAAAATGCCTACTGATGTGAGGCTATAAATGTGAAGGCAGGGAGCTAAAAGTTATGTAGATTAGGAAAACAAAAGTAGAGGAATTAATAAAAAAAAAAAAAAAGAAAAAAAGAAATGAGAATAATGAAGTTTCATCTATATGGCAAGTTTAAATTTTGTTGGGATGAGAATAATTTTTCCAGAACTCACAGAATTTGTGATGGGTTGACCAAGCCACTCCACCCTTCCCCCTCCTCAGTTGGACAGCGGAGAAAAACATGATGCAAGTCTCAAGGGTTTAGATAAGGGAGCTCACTCAGAAATTACCATAATGGTTAAAAGAGACTCCACTCAGTGAAATATTTATTACCAATCAAATCAGACTATGATAATGAAATGTAAAACCAAACCTTAAAATACCTTCCTCACACTTCTCCACATCTTTGTCAAGTTTGCAAATTTGCCTTTCCCATCGCCAAAGAAGAATTATTTTCAAAAAGAATCAAAAGAATTTAAGCAAATGTGTATAATAATTATAATCATTAGTGTAATTGTGAACTATTAACAACACATAATTAAGAGTTATATGCATATTCAGATATAGTATTCTAAGAAAATGTTGCTGAATAGACTGCACTAACAATGACCTTAGAATAAGAATTTATAGAGAGTGAATGTGTTAATGGGGAGCCCTGAGAATATAAGCACAGGATGAGAGCAGAAGTCCTAGGGCTATAAACACAGATGGCTAATTATTGATCACTAAAGGAGTACAGCTCATGAAAGGATCTAGTTTTAGGGCATAACAAAAGTAATGACCACATAATAAAGAAGTATGAATGGCTTAATTGTGCCATTAATTATACCTTCCGGAAGTTATATCCTGAAGAAAAGCAGAAACAGCCTGTTGGATGAAGCTATATATCTTGAAAATTAGGAAGCTTCTCTTGTAATATTTTCCAGGCTTTTTATAAGGAATACATAACTTGGTCACATACAGAATGGCATAACAATCTGCAGAAGCTTCCTGTATTTGAGAGCATAAGAAGATTTTCCTTTAGGTTAAGAGTGCAACAGAAATGACTACTTGTTCAGGTGCCTTGTTGAGAACAAAATATGCAGAATTGAAATGGATTTCTTTTATGCTATACATGTAAGCACCAATTATTATCATTAAATGGAAATCTACTTCTACTATCTCTGTTTCTCCATTTTGCAATTGAAACAATATCAAAACTGACCACACTGACTCAGAACTGAGAGTTCCCCTCTGTTCTGCCCTTGTGAGGCTGCATAGTAATATTGTGTCCAGTTCTTGGCTCCCCAGTTCAAGAGAGACAGGGAACTACTGGATAGAATACAGTGAACAATGAAGATAAGTGGGGGTCTGGAGCATCTGTCTTTTGAGAGATTAGACTCTTTAGCCTGGAGAAGAGAAGATTGAGAGGAGATCATATCAAAGTCCACAAATATCCTAAGAGTTGTTTATACAGTCTATAAATACCTAAAGAGTACACTAGTACGTCAAAAAAGGTGATACAAAAAAATTAAATGGTGAAATACACAGCTGCACTATATTAGTGAAGTTTTCTGAATTATATCTGACAGTTATCTCAGATAAAAGCTATCTTAAGCTATCTTTTAGTATTGAAATATGTTTGAACTTATGTCTATTTTTATCATTGATTTATATGCAAAGACATTGTAGATAATGAGGCATCTTATTTCAGGTACCAGTGACAGTACATAATTATGCTGTAGGTATAGTGATCTTTTAGCTTTTGTTCAGGGTACTTGTGGATCTAGCATATTTTACTTCCTTTGTTATGCTAGAAATTATCTCACATGTGAACATGCATCGTCTTTCTTTTCATATCTTGATGGCATAACTAAAGTAGTTATTAGAGTTATAATAATAACTTTATATGTTCTAATACATTACACTTATTTTTAGTATAATGGTCTTACCAGTAAAATTACTATTACTACTCTTAGTGATAATAACAATCCTAATGCCAAATAATTTTAAATAAATCAACCCTTATATTTAAGCATTGTATTTTTAAATAGTATTAAGGAGGAAGAATGATGGAAATATAAAGAAGAAATTAATAACAAATCATAATGTAAAATGAAAATACTTGAGTCACAACATACAAAAAATTATGTGTGATATTATTATTCTTTATGTTGTACCACCTTTTGCTCAGTTATTGCATTGTAAAGGCACTTGTTTTCATTTAGAAAGTAACTTGAAAAAATAGAACTAGGAGGATTGCTTTTGAGGGTTGTTTATAGGCAATTAAAAAAACCCCTCATGCACAAAAAAGAAAAACTAGCTCTTCAGAAGATAGAAATGATCTTATTCAAATTGTCAAATTCATTTTAAAATGTTAATAATTGTGTAAAAAAGGCCTTAAACAGATTTAGTAATATTTGACCCATTCTAAGCATGAATTTGCTCTTATTTGATTAATGGAAACAATTTTATTTACTTGGATTCTGATAACCAGAATTCAATAAATCATTGACTGTATGGTGATTTATAGTCCTTAAAAAAATGGAATGCAGGACCACATGTACAAAATGACAAAAATGTAAATTTTGTTTTCTAACAATTTGTTAGGAAGTTAGAAAATGCAAATTTGTTTCCACAAATCTCTGTGTTTCTCTAAACTTTCTCAAAGTCTTTAATCTACAGGTTAACTCCTATTCAGTTTAGTAAACTACGCACAGGCATGTAGGACACAATCCTGTTGCGTGAACGTAGGCATCTAGCACCATTTGTATACTCACTAATGTCATCTTTGATGTTTCTCTGAAATATTAGAAAAGTTCAGATCTCCATTTTGTACTGTTGTAATTTCTGAAAATGCTGAGTAGATATTTCTGATATCTGCAGTAGTATGGGTACTAGACAACTCTGTTCAGTCAAGTAGATTATGTGAAGTCTATATCTGAATTAAGCACCTGACTCCCTTTACAGACTGTGACAATTAACTACCTATGTCTTAGTATGTAAAAAGTATTTTTTCTCTGTACAAAACAATAAATTGATCATTTTAAACTTTTATTCTGAACTTGGTGATCTAATTATTCTCAGAAGTCTTGAGGTGGGATGCATGCAGGTGGGTATATCAGACTGCCACCTAGTGCTGTTTGGAAAGGACAAGTCAGACTGCCATTTTGTAGGTATATAAAAGTTAATAATAGGATAAATTATATAGAAAAATATATAGAAATTCAAGATTAATCTGTAGAGGTGAATACTATCGAGTAGTACTTATTCAGGTCTCCTGAACAGCTGCAATTTCATTTACATCTCCCAACTGTATTTTCTACTAAAAGTCTATCTAACTGTTCTCAAGGAGATGGAGATGCCTAATATTTCATTTCTACTTTCCCAGATTTTCAGTTACACAAATGTCCTTTGTAAACTGAATATACCACATAGAGACAGTGTAGGGAAGGGTTCTACACATTGGACATATTGAGCTTTAGTTTATTGGCTTTCAGGGACTTCAACTTCTTAGTAAACTTGATAAAGTTATATTGATTTTAATGGACCCAAAATATTCATAAGGGAGTTCCTAAAATAAGATACTAATAAAGGCTGGATTAATTCTTCAGAACATACACAAATGTACAGATTATTAGTGCTTTACCACTAAATATTGATATTTGACATATTCAACAATATCTTTGAAGTACATCTATGAATCAGGTCTACTGCAGATGGAAGCAATCAAAACTCATTTCAGCCTTCTGAAGATCCTTATTATCAGGCTAATACTCTGACATTTGACAGTCTAAAAGGTTTCTGGAAACTCATAATTTCAGACTTAATTTCAAGAATGAGTGCACAGAACCTTATTTTGAACAATTCTGAAATATAATTATTAATGATGAAAAATAGCAGTTGAACTAAAAGCGCTGTATTTAATACTAGAAATCTTCAAATATTAATTTTTTTGTTTTGGTTTGTTGAGTTTGTTTTTTTGTTGTTGTTGTTCATGGTTGGTGCTTTGCGTTTTGAGTTTTTTTTCTGTTTAGGCAAAAGATCAGATTTGAACATAAATTTATCCAATGTTCTAAAATTGTATAAAGGTATAAATAAGACTGTTTTGTACTAAATCTTAAAACTATTACACTGTAGGAATCAAATGTAGGCTGGCACTACTATAGACAAACTCAAAGACATTTCTTCATGGGTAGTTTTTTTTAATTATTTGCTTTTAAAGTAATAATGTTGTAAGAAATTTTGAAATAACACTGCACAACTTAAGAATCATTATTTTGATGTCACATTTTAGGCTACAAAAATCAAGACAGAGAGATGTACATTAGTTAGAGGCAGTCATGGTGACTCAGTGCATTGAAGGTTTTCTGTAAATAAAGAATTCCAGAGGAATTAAGCTAAAAATGTGTTGGATTTTTTAAATTGTTTTTATTTTAAAATTATTTCTCTATAGTAGTTAATGTCCTTTAAGATTTTATTTGACATGTCTTAGTATTTTTCAGTGTTCCATTTCTGTGAATAAGATGCCCCTGTAAGATCAAAATCTGTTGTAGCAGTATGAGATATGTTTATTTGGGGTTTTTTTTTGCCTTTTTTTCTCATAGCATTTAAACATGAAGCATAATTATAATATTCCAGGGCTGCCCCATTGTTTGCTGTCAGTCAGTATCAACACATTGTTATTTTATCTGGCAATGGACTCCTGGCCTGAAACAGCAGAGAAAATGAGAGGGAGGATCTCTTCATTCTTGAATCACTGTGAAGACACAGTTGGAAACAAATTCTAATTTGAAATCATCATTTCTAGTGTGCCTTTACTACTTACATTCATGACAAATGTAGAATCCTATTGTGGAGTATTAAGATAGTTATGCTGACATTTATTGTTAGGCCTATTGCTTTTTAAATTATTAGCTTCTATAAAAAATCTGAAAAAAAATCATTCAGATTCCTATCTGTAACTGACTGTATCAGTAATGGAAAAATAGAAAAACAGTTTTATATTCGTAGACGAATATAAAAAAAAAATTTTACGATTTAATATGCTGTCACGCGCCAGTCACAGACAAGTGCGTGGTTTGAAATATTATTTTCGGGAACAGAAATAAGAGTCAAAATGGAGTCAAGTACTGAGGAGCTTTATTAGCCTGACAATGAAAATGCATAGCAAAGAGAGAGAGAAAAGAGGAAAGAAGGAGGAAAGGGTCAGTGCAATATCTACCACCACAGATCTGCGGTGTCCCAACAGTGGGGAACATTCCAGTTGCTGTTGGTCAGTCCTGCTCTTTTATTAGATGGTCCTGATGAATATTCATGATGTCTTCAGCTTAACCACACCTACCACCTGGAGGTGGTATGCATGCCCAATAGCATCTCGGGGGGGATCACTGGTCATCTTCAAGGGTGTCCAAATCCGTCACTCGTCCAAGCCCTGGGTCTGGGCACATGCGCGGGGATACGTGGCAGCTCTTTGAAGAAATCAGGAACTTGACCTTTAAGAATAAGATAGCTCTCTGCAGAAAAATGGGAACCTGGAGATGTTTTGCCTTGAGACAAGCAATTCTAGATCTAATTCAGTGCACCATCTCTGACATGTGGGTGGAGCAATGTTGAGCCAAGAAATTCTGTATCTAATTTGATGCAGTCTCTGACACCACTCTGTCACTCAACACGGCTGCAAATGACTCTCTGTGGTGGTGGGGGGGGGTTTGAGGATAGAGAGAGAGAAAGGAAAGAAAAGAAAGAGAAACAACTAACAACGTCAAGTTAACATCAACAATTAACAACATTATAACAATTGCTGAACAATAACTTCAATTAACAATAACAATCAATTCCACAAAAGTTAAAACATTTTTCAATGATTACAAACTGGTGTTCAACTCAGGAAGATCAATAGGTGAAGGAAGTGTATATTCTCCACATGGACATACATAGGTATGATAATGACAAGGACAAAATGTTATTATACTAAGAACAATCAAAGCCATAGTTAACACAACAATGAGTACAAAATACAATAATACAAATGGTTCCATTGGTTTCGGGATTAGTGTGAAGACAAACCGAAGGATTGTGGCCTTCACTGTAGCTGCTGCCATGCAATGCTTGCTCATTGAGGTCGAGGTCTGTCTAAGCAGCAAGAAAAAAAGTTTCCATGCCCCTTGTCTAGGATGCATGCACAGGTTTTGTGGGCCCATCACACGTAATGTGGATCCAAAATGGCTTCAAAAGAGATAGTTGAAGGAAAGAAGTGGATAATCAGAGAGAAAGCTTGCACAATTTCAATGACTGAGCAGTTGGTTGGTGTAATGAACCTGATGTGTTTTACTCCATCAGGTGAAGTAATGGTAATTGCTTTGTGTGTTGCTTATTACCCTTTGGATTAAATATATTAAACACAGGATAGAACAAGGCAAAAACATCAAAGCTACAAATGCATACAGCAGATAGAATAAAATCTGCTTTACCCATGGTGCTCAAGGTAACCAAGACCATAAGTCTCCATTTCAGCCATTCCATGTCTGAACAGGCACATGGGCTAGTTTTCTAATATCTGTGGTCAGTGTGGTCAGTACTTTCTTCATTTAATAATTCTTTCCCATAGACATAAAGGAGTGCTATTTTTACTTAAGCAAGAGAATAATAGAAGTATTTATTCATTTTTTAAATTGAGAGCATTTTATATCAGAACTGCTGTACCAAAATCTCCATAGGCTAGAGAAATCAAATAGAGAATGCAAGAGTTCTAATGCTACATTTGATCACTACCGCTGCAACTATCTAAAATCTATGAAATCATCTAATAAAACACGAGTTAACATATTTCTACTGATTTTAATTTAATTTCTATCATTTTCAGTTTAACACGAAACTTTCAGATTTATATGAAACAATCTAAAATCTACTGGGGAATTTATTTCTGTCAAATAGTTTACCAAAATATGAGAGTTCATAACAAACTGTACTCTAGGGGAAAACAGCAAAGACTTCAAAAACACTTTCAGCTGGATAACATAAAATTCATTATCATTATAAATGTACACACTGTGTTAAAAGGAATTGTAATTTCTTACAAAATTACCATTATATATATATTTGTATCACAGTGGGATATACACTTTTAAATTCTGTGAGCTTTCATATACTTCACAGACTCTGAGGGTTTGATCACACAATTTGTGTGAGCTTATATGTAAATGTAGGAATGCTTGGAAAGTGATCTACTATTGACAAATGAAAGATGGATCAAGACATCTGAAACATTGTAATTTTTTTTTTCTGTTGGAATGGAGATATTATGGCTTTTTTCTTTTTCTTTTTCTTTTTCTTTTTCTTTTTTTTTTTTTTTTTTTTTCTCCATTTCCCTCTCCTAATACTAATGGATTTACTGAAATACTGCTTAATTATAGACTAGTATAAAATGAAGGAAACTCCTTAATTTATTTATTTTTTTTTCCCACCAGATTTAGCTTATTTTTCTCAAGCTATAACACTTATACAGAGTCTGGCTATTTTATTGGATGTGAATCAAAATGTCATTTTTTAATATATTTAATCTTTGTTAGTGTGTAGCCCAAATGAGGAGGTGGGATAGTTATTGTTAAGAATTTATTATCTCTTTTATCTATATTATCTCTGTAGTTTATAGTAAAGATCTACAAGATCCAAAGTGACCTCTCCACATAGATTGTCCTTCTATCTTTTGGCCCTTGCTCCTACCTGTGACTCTATTTCTTCCCACTTCAACAACTCGACTTCTCGTGCCCCGCTGTCCTTTCTTCTGTTTCTTCTCTTTAATATAAGCATACTGTACTATCCAGCAGCTTCTGAAAATCAGCCCTTCATTTCCCCTTTCTTTTCTCTATTACTTCTTCCCTTCATTGGTGAACTTGAACTCCTAGATGATAGCAATTGCCTCAAGTTCCTATCCTCTTAAACCAACATAGATCATTTTCAAATTGATTTTTATTGCGCACCAAGGATATGCTAACATCAAGGCCTATGATGACCTCTCCATGTCAAGTCTCAGGGCCTTTGCTCCATACTTGAACTTCGCTGTTTTTATCATGACTGATCATACGTTCCCTTACAAAATCATGTCATGCCTTTGTAACTCTGTCCTCTCCTCACCATTTAACTCTTCTGACTTGAACATGTAACAGATGGGCCACAAGTGGGAAAGAAAAGGAACTGTATTAGACTTCTAAAGCTCTTCTAAAAAATGCAGGTCTTTCCTGAAAAAAATAAAAAAAAAAGGCTGTCATGCTGCAATGTGAATATATTAATGTAACCAGAAAAGGGCTACTTCTTAACAGCTTCTATAGTTCTGTCATCTTCAGCAGATTTATATTCCACTCATCTTTTTATATTATTTTTTGAGTTCTGGTGGAGTGGCAAAGGCAGCCAGCAGCATACTGACACCCTGTACAGGAGTCTGGTTTTATTTTTAAGATTTACAAATAGCCCTAAAATAAAATCTAATGAGAAAATATAGCAAGGTTACACTTTCTATCAGCCTTCTGAATAAAATAAAACTGAAGGTACAGGAAAAAACAATAATAATAAAAAAAAAAGTTGGGGGAAATCACTTCCTTGCAGCTAAGTGAATACATATAAAACTTTAGTTCCCTAAATCATGATGAATTCATCATTTGGACATAGATGATCAGTTCCTGTAACTTTGGTGTTTCAATGTATTAACTATAATTAAATTCTAGTTTTGAACTCACTATCACCATAAACATCTACAAGTATTTTAGGATGCTGTCAGAACAGGGCAAGTTCCTCCAAACTTTAAAAATGTTATAAGAAAATTTTGATACTAAATATATGGAACATAAAAGCTTTGTGAATTCAGAAATAGTGTGAGTTTCAGTTTCAAATATTTTTCACAACATTACTTCAGTATTTCTTTGGAATTATGAACATTATCAGGTTGCAATTAAAGAGATAATATGATATTTCAAAAAAGAAGAGTGTCAAAAAGAAAGATTCCAATTTATTGTTTTACTTGTAATCCAGGAAACATATATAAGGCTCCAATTGAAGAAATTAAATTTATCTTTCAAATCCTGAAAGAGAAGATTTACTTACACTTCTGAAGAAATTGTGTTCATTCTAATTATTACATAGACATATTTAATCACTTTCATAAAAGTTCTGAAGAGAAAATTCTGAAGGAAAACTAAATTCATCTGCCAGAAAATGGGAGGAATGACATGAAAAAAGGTTTAAAAAAAATAGTTTTTATAATATTAAACTTTTAACTTACAAAATCGCAAATAGTCCTTACAGTCTTATAATATATTTAGTTTAAATATTGTTTGAACTCTGATTTTGAGTGTGATGACTATGTAATATACAAGGATATTAAATAGGAGAAGAAGGAAGGGAGAATGGCACAAGAATTAAGTACAGAAATAAAATACAGCATCTAAGAAAATTATTTTGCACAATAAAAATAAGTCTAATTTTCTCATTAAACTATTGAGTAAGTATCTTGTTCTGTGGGAAATACTGTTAAAATATTAACACATATCTAGATCTTTTTTAGGGGCTAATTACCACAACATGCAGGCACAAGAGTAAAAAGTCCCAGAATGACATAAAGTCAAATCCTTACTAATTCTTATTTGTACCTTCCTCATCCTCTGTTTTGCAAATATAAATTAATTACTCCTACTCTTGGCAATTGTGTCAGCCTCTTTTCAACTTTTCTATGTCTCTGTACATAGCTTCTTAAAATGTAATGTCTCCCTTCCTGGGAGTCCAGGTACAGGAGCTGAATTATCTGACATGACAACTGCATATGGGAATAAAATCTCTAACAAAACATCTGTTGGGAAAAGAAACATCAGGTTTTTGGTTTCTGGGTTTTTGTTTGATGCATTTTTATCCTTGGAAATGTCTCCAATGATAGGTAGACTATTAACTCCATAGTCATATCCTAACTGTAAAGCTGTAATAACAGACAGAAAGAGTTACTGAAAGCAGTTTTGTTTGCTAGTTCAAAGAGGAGTCAAAACACTATTGCAAAATATAAAGTAGTAGTAAAGACTGATTCCTTTGAATTAATATGACTTTCATAACAAGGTTAAAAAAGGAAGACATAATAACTATCAAGCTGTCACCTGAGCAGTGTTTTTAATGGCATTGTTGAAGTTTAATAAGACAGAAGAAGCAGAAAGCACAAATTTTAAAATAGATTCTATTTCAGCTCTTCAAAGGTTTATATAGCACAGTTTAGGGTATTTTGTTTCTTTCATTACTCTTTGCTTGATTGTATGAGTAGATATTATTGACATTTTCCTCAGACACTCTACATGAAATTATGTTTTGTTTTGATGCTAGTAAGATAAACAGTGCTAGAGACATTCCTCTGACTCAGATGCCAAATAGTAAGGCTTAACCATACTTGTATGGTTATATATGTTATCCTTTGGGACAGAGTAGCTGCATTCAAGTTACTTGCTTCTGGTCAGTGCTAACTGCTCAAATCTACCTGGGAATTATTGAGGTAAATTGTCCAGGGCTAACATTCCAGGAATCATGCTAACAATTTAACTGTACAAACATTGTATTCTACTGCCTCATAGTACTTAAATTACCAGTATAGCTAAAAAAAAAAATAAAATAGATTTTCATCTTGACTTCATTAACCTCATGAAAATAAATAAAGTTATTTTAGATATTCCAATCTGTAGTACTCTAGCTACTACATTAATTGCCTGAATTAATAAAGATTTAGCAAGTGTATGTTTTGATAGCCTTTGAAAGTGTATGGTAAAGAAATAAATTAAAATGTTATGGTTTTAATCTAAAAAAAAAAAAAGAAAAAGTTGCTATTATATTGTAAAAGGTAAGAGAGATAGGAATAGAATCAGAACAATATAGCCTCATTTTAAACCATGCTATGTGATTATTTTTTCCTTAAATAATTTATAAACTGAAATTTTCTTTTCTAGTATTTTCAACAAGTACATGGCATTGCAACAGCAGTCTTACTTGAATAAGGATTTCATTGTGTGTTTGTTTTGTGTCTGGTGGGATTTTCATTGTGAGGGAGGAGCCTATGGGTGTGACTGACAAACTTCAAGAAGATCCTCCAGCTCCAAGTTGGGCCAACCTCTGTTCAAGGCCATCCAAGCAGAACTTCTATGATAACATATTAAGAAGAGAAAACTTGTCTGGCAAGCTCCTTTGTTAGGGGAGTTCTTTTGTTTTGGAGACAGGAGCAAAAGAACCATGTGGATGCCCAGATCAGTGAGGAAGGAGCATGAAAGGAGTCACAGCAGAGCAGCCATTGTACTCAGGCACAAGAGATGAGGAGACAAGCAGTCTCACCTGCCTCAACCTGATGGCTATGCTTCTGCTGATGTAGCCCAGGAAGCAATAGGCTTTCTGGCCTGTGAGTGCAGAAAAGAACTGTTCAAGTGTATCAATTGCATATGATTTAAAATCTCTGTCTGACTGAGTAGTGAAGTATTGTATAACCTCTGTGCTTGCCCTTTTTATCGAGGCAAAAAACTACCTCATATATTTAAAGAATTATTAAGTGCTGATGACACAATGGGAATTAATGTCACATCAGGGCTCTTGGTGAAGACATTAATATCAAATGAAGAAAGATTTTTGCATTGTGAAATTGGCCCTTGACACTGCAATATTATCCACAGTGGTTATTACCAGAAACAAAGAAAGCTGCCTCTAGCACCAGAGCAATCAATTACCACTTCCTTATACTGGTCTAAGCTGTGTTTTGAAATTTATTCTTTGTTTGTTGTTGTTGTGCTTTAAGAGAATTATATTCTCCAAGCTGATGTAGGATGTGCTCTGCTTCTTTCAAAAACTGATCATTTATCAACTCAGTAAACTTTACTTATAAACTATCCATATATAGTTATACATTTTAAATGTGCATGTGTGAATATATCTTATGTGATATATCTTCATAATATAAGAATATTACATAAGACCAAACCTGCTTAGCTCTTTAATCTTAAAGCCAGATAGTTCTTTACAATTGATTTTATGGTAGGGGAAGATACTTTTTTTTTCTTCCCTCAAAGACATAAATAAATTCGTATGCACTTCCATATAGACATAACCCACTTCAAATCTAACTCTGAGATAATTTTTAACACTTATTTTCCCTTTCTGTTCACTAATTTGTTTATTACAAGCTTCAGAAACACTAACTTCAGTAAAAAGTAGATTTCTGTGGATGCATTTATATACAAATTAATATGCTTGTTGCACAAACATACAAATTTCACAGACTATTCAATACAGAACAGGAAGCAATGGCAAATAAAATTAAACATTATATTTGTCTACAATTGTAACTCAGAGATTAAGCTTAAATCATATTCATTCAAAAGCACTTCTAGAGAATTTAGCTTTTTCCTTCACGGATAGCTGAAACTGTGTTTTGTACTAGTTTATGTAACATCAATTTCTAAAGCAACCTTAGATAATGTTGATATTACTTAATGGGAGGGACTGGAAATAAGAATATAGTGAGAAAAATACCTACTTCTTTTTTTTTTAGAAGTTTTTTTTAGAAAAAGATAAAATAGACTTTGATAAAAGCAATTTTAAATTGGAATGTAGACCATTTAAATCAAGAAAATCCCACAAATGCTCTATTTTCTGACCTAAACATATCCATTATTTTCACATTCCTTTTTCTCTTTTATCTACCTTTTCTGCTCATATTGGTCATATTAGAATGTGTACAGTTCCTCTCACACAATTATCACTGATGCAGATATGATTTTGTTTCCATTGATTTAAGGGATCTACTGGGAAGCTGCCTAGCTCAGTAGGGAGTGCTTACTGGGTGAAGTTTTGCTGTTTATTTTCACCAGAGGTGAAAAGTTAATGCAGCATCAGCCAGTTATTATATCAACAGCTGTATACTTGACTGCATACACACTGTTGCACAGGGAAGGGAATAAAATGTACACAGCACAATAATTAGTTATACCTTGTACTCCACTACATGTGTGTCATCAAAGGATCTGCTTTAGCACTGCTCTATATTCACCAACAAAACAAGAACTTTATCATTCAGTAGCACACCAGAACACCACCTACCCTTCCCAAGAAATCATATATTCTGATACCTAAGTATTCAATATATCATATTGAACTAAGATGTGGACTACGTTGTTAGTCTTGTCATTTTTCATACATCACAAAGCTTTTTGTAAACAATATTATGAGAAGCATCTGCAAAATATACTGCAAATGGCAAATTAATTTATAGGAATGAATGGCATTTTTATATTCACTGTCAGTTTTACTAGACAATCTTTTTAACATATAAAAGTCTGCAGGGATATTTGAGAATATATATCAACACTAAGTAGGTGTAACACTTTATTCTACTATAAATGTAAAAGCAGTACTATTATATTTCATGAGTTATTTTATTTTGTAAGGCGATGACTACCCCAGAATGAAATCACAATGAATGAACAAAGTGGATGTACAACAAAATACAATAAACTTGATTTATTGTGAATAGAAAGTGAAAAATAAATGCCTAATGACTTTTTATTATTATTATTATTATTTATTTTGCTTATATTTGGTAGGTCCACACTACTGATCTTCAATAACATCCTCATTTGGCCTCATCTAATGTTGCACAGACCTTATCAACAGTATTTATTTTATAAAGTGAACACTGGCACAGGTTGCACAGAAATGTTGTGTAATCTTCACTTGAAAATATGCAAAAGTCATAGGTGTCCCTGCTTAAACAGGAATGTTGGATCATATGACTTCCAAAAGTCCCTCCCACCATTAATCATTGTTTGATTCTGTGAATGGGCATAGACATCAAGGAATGACATAGGCATGTAGATAGAGACTGTTTAAATGTCGAAATAAGTTGCAAAGTATTTTGGCATACATATATTTCAAATTCCTTAATTTTTTTATTTCTGAAACATTTTGGAGGACCCTTCTGTTGATTGCTGGATGAATTTGCCTTGATGAATAACTTCAGTGGGTCTGTTTCTTTGTACTAAATACAGGAGGACAAAAATAGACACAATATTTGAAGTTTAGATGTCTGAATTTAAGACAGACAAATTATATCTTATGTGTTTAAACTAGATGATCTTCACTTTGCCATGTCATTCTGGACAGGAGGAAAGGTAGTTGCCTAGAGAATGAGGTAAAGAAGAATATTATGTTTTCTGAAAAAGTACTGAAAAAAATTTAAGATGAACAATAAGTTTAAGATGAAGCATAAGATGAACAACTGGAAGTTTAAAAGCAAATGAAGAGAATGATTTTGGGTTTTTTTGAGTTTGAAATCTATGCCTTATTTTAAAAGATCACTGTCTTGTAACTAACCATGTTTTCCTCTGTTGTCAAATAAAACTACCCTTCTTTTAGAAAATGTCTTGTAAATTTTGAACATGGTCTATATGATAATATTTTCCATATTAATCAGTTATTTTATTTCATTTA
>JAOEGS010022606.1:104559-119791 GCA_025447755.1 Corythornis vintsioides | reverse complement strand
CTCAATGTACAATTTTGATAAATAGCTTCTCATGTTTCTTCCCCTTTTTAATGTAATATTTCTTGTCTTAGAGGGAAATCTTAATGAAGCTGGAAATAAATAAATAAATAAGAGCAGAAAACTTCATACTAAACAAATATAGCATCCTCTTAGAAGTCTATGAAAAATGATGTTGCAAAGGTGGTAACTGCACACTTCTCAGTATAGATTACTAGGTGTTGCCCCATGACACAATGTTTCCTCACAGTAATGAGCTTCTTCCTAATGTGCAATCTATACCTACCTTTCTCTAGTTTAAAACCATTGCCCCTGCAATATATGTATATGCAACAACATATACAGATTGTTTGTATAGCTGTGTCAGACAGATGTTTCATACTACTCTCAGCATTTAGAATATCAATGATTATTTTCCAGCTCAAACAACTGTCAGCTTGGACCTTTTAAGAATGAAAACAAAAACTTTAAGAGTAAAAATAAATAATTTAATGCACTGTAAAATTTTATTACTTCTTAAATAAACTATTAACATTAGAAAAAGAGAAACAATCTCCCATAAGATATTTCTCACAATACAAAAGGTTCCTTAAAGGAAATTTGTCTATTCAACAGTATTAACATACTGGCTATAAATAAATGACAAGAAGCTATACTTCACTAACATGGTAGTGAATCCATTGCATTCGGTCTAAACTTAAAGCTTAATTTTAAATTTTCATCTGATAGCCAGTTACTGGCTATAACTGATGCCATGCTGGCTTACATGATCTGCTTCAGCACCTTCCTCTTGGCATCGGTCCACCTGGCTTGATCTCTTGTCAACAAGAACAGCTGCTTGCTGCCTTATTATCTTTCATCTGTTCATTTTTATCCCCACTGCTGGGACAGTGACTTTAATTGCGGGTATGAACTAATTTTTTGAATTTACAAATGCAAGTCAAATAGCTGTCTCCTCAACAGTACCTGTAAGTTATTTTTTAACAGCTAATTTGATCTTTGAAATATTTCTGTAATACTCAGATATGTTAGTGAACAAGACATGTTTCTTCCTGGTATTTCTTTCTTCATTTCTATTTCACATTAAAGAAGAGAAAAATAGAGCAGACACCACCTTGTCCAGGAAGAACAAGGTAATAATGAGATGAAACTCATTTAAGAAGCTAGTGCTAAGGTCTTGAATGTAATTAAAGAAAGTAGATATTTCTGTTTTGGGGCTATTTCAGGAGGAAAGAATAATGGAGAAATATGTCATGTGAAGTTAGCAGGGAAAAAGGTAGCAAACATGAGCATGGGTGGAAGTGAGCATTAAGGATGAAGTTGTGTAGATAACTAAATAAGTCAAGAGAACAAGAAAGGAGGAATGTGCAAGACTACTTTTAAAGCTCGTGAGGGGAATCCAGATTTAACTTTGAGGCAAGACAAAATATTGTTTTCAAAGTGAACAGAATAGACATCAGACAAGACACATTATTTTCACAAGAGTGAAAGATGCTATTGAGATATCAGGACAAGAAAGACAGAGGTAGTGGTGTTATTGGAGTACAACACTTATAAATATACCACATTTTCCATTTACAGTGTTGCATCACAGGCAATATGTATAGGACAACATCTTTAAAAGTTATCTAATTAATTGTTCCCTTCCCTGAGGTTATTAGTAGGAGATGCTAATTTCTTCTAGGCAGTGAGGAAGGTGAGAAGTCGTTCCGTCATTTCTCTGAAATTTAAAGCAGTATATCGTTAACATTAAAATGAAACTTTAGAACTTTCATCATATTCTTCCCTGTGCTTAGGTGTGGCTCAGTAACTTGGGGGAAGGGAGGGGGGGAAGCAGCTCCATTCAATGCTTTCAGTAAAACTTCAAAACTTACATAACTTCTATGCTGACATTTCAGTCAAAACAAATATAAATGTATTGGAATAATAGTCACTGTTGAAATTATTACCCAAAAGAACTGGAAGCATGAACATTTGCTTCCTTTAAAAAATACCTTCGTGCATAATAAGTTTTCCCAATAAACTCCAAAGTGACAAAATATCAGGAGGCTTTTTCAGCCTTGACTGTGAAAAAATCATGTTAATTCCCAAATTACTTCTTCTGTTTTATTTGCATTAAATTTAGCTTTATAAGCATTCAAATATGAATATACGAGATAAAGATTTAAAATCATTCGTCTTTCTGTTAAGTTAAACACAGATACGAGGAGATTTTATTTGTATGCATAAAGTGCAAGAGGAGATCTGTAAAGTTTGGTTGGACTCTGTAGCTAAACAGTCTCATCACTCTTTCCTTTCTCATCAGAGGACCAAACAGTGACTCCTAGGTTAAAAGCTAAGCTTGGCAAGACTTCTTTGAAAACTGAGTATTTTACAATTTTCTCAATACTGATGTGAAAATTATATCTACTAACAAATCTCAACACCTTTCTGGAAAGACTTCCATTCTTTCAAGTAAATACGTCTGCTTTTTGTAAAGAAACAGTCTCTGTAATGTATAGCACTTACACGATAAAGTGAGAGAGGTTGGGTCAAGCTTTAACCTGTTACATTCAGATGTCCCAGGATTAAAAGTATCATCTTCATCATAAATATTTTGACGTAAAATATTCCTTACAAAGTCTGGGTTCATTGTGTTTTCCATAAATCCTTCTGTTGATGGTGGTACAGAAAATTCTAGCTGATAAAACACAGTGGAGCTTTCATTACTGAAAAACAAAGTCAAATATGTATGCTTTTGAGTCATCATTGAATATTTTCTATTTTGAGAAGACTTACTTTTCATATCAACATTGGCATGGATTTTTATTAAACTTGTTCTGAAGAAAAACATGATAAAATTGCCATTAAAGGGTCCAGTTTTGTCCTCCTCCCCACCCAATTCTCTGAGCATCTCTTGACATTACCAAAAACTGGGCACATACCTGAGGCCAATGTGAGACATGTTTTCAAACACACAAAGGTTAATTGGACATGTGTCCTAATGTGGTGAGGTTTTTATCACTTGTGCTTCACTAGTACATAACAATAAGAGGTGCTGTGGTATCCCGTGCATATGTTAGCTGAGTACCTGCAGAAACATTTGCTCTCTTGCTAGCAGTACCTGAGGACACCCAACTGCACTTCTAACTCAGCTCTGGAGTGGGTTACACAAATCACCAAGCTGAAGTTCATCTCTGGAGATTTTATTGTTTGTGTTCTACCAAATCCACTGACTACTATTTTAGAGTTACATTTTGTACTCAGAATTTAAAACATAGAAATGTAGTTATAAAGAAAGGAGACAGAGGTAAAGAGAGAGAGACACACACACACACATACACACTGAAGGAGGCAGAGGGTGATCAGCAATTGAATATGTATAAAGAACTACAGCTTTGTACTTGATGGTCCAAATCATAAAGGCTGAGCAATTCACTCACTGAACTCAGCCAGCATGACCAAGACTGGTAGCGCAGGGGAACATATTCCCCAAAGTGCCTTCAGATCTGCCCTTTGCCACCTCCCTGGCATAGGACTGGGAGGTTCTACCCGTGTCCTAGTTCTTTCGAGGGCCTTGGGACTTAGCAAATCTATTTCCCTTGATTTCCTCTTCTTTCAAATTACTTTTCTAAGTGTTTTTTTCAGAAGTCCTTGGGAAAGTTATCTGACTCCTGTCTCTTGCTCTCTTCTGTCTCTCCCTAGCAGCTCCATGCTGCTGCAGTGGATTATTTCCAGACCCACTTTTCCCTCTGCTACTCAGCCTCCCTACTGTTGTAAATCTTCATATATTAAAAATTTACAGTCTCAAACACAGTACAGTCCTTAGCCTTCCTCCAGTGACGGTTTCTGCTGAGAATAAGATTTTCCTTTGTTTTGGCTTGTATCTTTCTATCATCTCTGTAAGGCAGGCCTAGATGTTTTTCCTCTTCTTCCCACCACTGCTACTCCTCTGGCTCCATCAGACCTTGGTGGCTGAGGTTCTCCGTCACGTGTAAGTATCTCTCACCCAGGCTAGCCCAGCCAGGCTCTGCGACATGCTCTGCCTCTCACTCCTGTTACACCAGTCTCTCCAACATGCTGCTGCTTTGAGATTTGCTCCTATTATTCAAAATAAAGTGAGGGAGGAAAGGGGTCCAAACAAACCAGCAATACAATATTACTGTGTTAGCTGTCATGACTGGTATTGCCCTGTTGCTTTTAGCTCTTTTGAGAACAAAACAGTTCTCCCCTCCGCTAAACCCCAGCTTGATATAGTTAAGGTTATTTAAGCCAAATCAATCTCAAGTGATTCCAGCAGCAAATTTTCCTTTTAAAAAATGTTCTTGAATATCTTTAGGGACTGCACTTGGAACCAAAGGCAAAAGAGATTATATTTAACAGCAACAAGATTTTACTGTCATTATATATTAACATCTCCTGCCATTTGTATCATTTGTATTCCACTATTTGTTCACTACCTGTATATGTAGCTTTTCCCTAGAAAAACTGTTCCATTTTTTTCAGAGATTTTAATATTGTGTATATTTACATAGGCACATGTATGTCTC
Source organism: Corythornis vintsioides (assembly GCA_025447755.1). Lineage (NCBI taxonomy): Eukaryota > Metazoa > Chordata > Aves > Coraciiformes > Alcedinidae > Corythornis > Corythornis vintsioides. Next base: position 115,265 of record JAOEGS010022606.1, on the reverse strand, counting down.
CTCAAAGTCTGGAATTTTCAGATGATTTTGGTGACAGAAATTTCTTACCTGAAATAAACCACCCGAGCTGACCTGAAGTAGCGTCCTAGAGCTGGAGATGAACTATAGACATCTGCTAACTTGAAGGGAAAAAAGTAAAATTTTAAAAATATTTATTCATTCTCTCTTTTCCCCATAACAGAAAGTACAGAAAATCATTTTTACGAAGTGTTCTAAACACAGGTGCTGAAGATCAAATATCAGCAAATATCTGCCTTGGAAAAGGCAGACAATCTCTTCAAGCCTGACAGACAACTTAATTTGTGTGTTTGAGTGATTGCTATATTACCTTAGCACAGTGGAGGCATTCAGGGTGAACTAAAAGTAAGTACTCATGTTGCCAATTGCAATTTATGTTGTTTGACTTAGTTTTTCATTAGTACTAAAAAAACCCTTCTATATTAGTACTAAAAAAACCCTTCTACCCTTATGTGGTCAAGGGAAGGGTCTCCCCTACTGAGACTCCTTTTCCACAGTAAGTTTATATTTGCCTTACCATGCCTGCTAAGTTTATTTCAGCTGTAACTCAGAGCTGTGGTGGCTCAGTAGAAATGGCATCTATAAACCCAGGCTGTCATTGTGTACTTACAGGAGAAAGCTGCACACAGGATTTTTAGCCAGCATTGGGTTTAGGTGACTTTCACAAGTCCTTCCTAACCTAAATTGTTCAATGAAAAAGGTGAAGAGTATGTCTTACCATTATTCCAATTCGTGAAAAAAAAAAAAAAAAAATTAAAAAATCAGGTGGTTTTTTGTTTTGGTTTTGTTGTTGTAGTAGTTTGTGGTTTTCTTTGTTGTTGGGGATTATTTTTTGGGTTTTTTTGTTTTGTTTTTTTTTAATCAATATAAACTGCTTTTGAGCTTAAAAGCAGAGAATTCTACTTCTAGATCAGGACTTAAAATTGTTCTAGAAAAAATGCAACTCAGAATTATATTTTTTTTTGTGACCTTGCAAATGGCTGAATTGCTACACAGAGGAACACAAACATCTTGAAAGGGAAAACATTACATCTATGTTATAAGCAGGATCAGTTTTGCCAAGAAACACATCAACACATACCCTCTTAGTAATGTCTTCAGAGAAAAGATGTGGGAGACCACACATTAACTCCAATGTTCCCGAAAAATTGTGAAAATTTCCACTATATAGTAGTGTATCAGGATCCCAATAGTCATCTTCATCTGTGTAAACACCTAATGTTCAAAAGGTGATGGAAAGTGGAAGAAAATTTCCAGTTAGCAGTACTGAAAAAAAACCCTCTTGGCTTTCTCCAGGGTGGCTTTCTCACAAATTTCCTAGGTAATGTCTGCTGGGAGGGACAGAATGAAAGTGTAAGTCACCTGAAAAAAAAGTGACATCAAGTAGCCATCAATCGCTTGCCCCCATTAACAAAAGTCAGCTGCTTTAGGAGGCTGATGGACACTGACATCACATGAGAGAATGTAAGAGATCCATTGTGCTTATGTAACGTTACAAGCATCATTTCCATCCTCATTCCCAATTCTGTTCTGGTAACATTTTCTCACTTAACTACAAACGGTAATTGTCATCTGATCATGATACTAGTTGCTGCTGACTGCTAAAACAAAAGCTTCCACCAGTCATACTCATTACACCACTCCCTGCAGTCAGAATCTCGGTCTCCTCAGCAGTTTACAGATTCTAAAGGATTTTATTTTTTTTTACATTTGTATTAGAGGACAAACTAAAAGAGAGATACTTACTGGAATAAAGAATTAGGCTTATGAGAATGACCAGGAAGAGTACTAGAAAAATTGTAGTTATAACCATCCATAGTTTACACTTCCAGAAAACAACATTCCTGCATGATTTCCACTGATCTTGCTCCTAGTTATAAAAGGAAAGGGCACATTGATTAATGAAATAAGGCATGAAAAAATATTGAAACATGTCTCTGTGTGTCACATTCAGAAATAAAACCCCCCATTATAAATGTCATAACCTCATTGGCAAGCAGTGCTCTACACTGAGGGTTCTCACCCTTAACTAGTGCTGCAGGTGGGAACAGAGACTTGAAGAATGTAAAGGACATCCACAGGTCATCTATTAGTTGAAGGAAAGATGTACAGTTCCGTTTGTGAAGAATTTACAATTCCTGAATTGTCCATAAAGCTAAGATGCTACAAATGTGCTTCCATGGCTTCCTTTTTTTTTCTTTTGTTTGTTGGGTTTGTTTGTTGTTTGCTTTTTTTAATACACCAATTTGGCTTGGTTGTTGTTTTCTTAATGTTTTCCATCTCTCTCAACCAAAAAGTTGTCTGTGGAGTAATTTCCAGAATCATTCACCTCTGCAACATTGATTCTAACAATCTGCATAGCTCCTGGGTGCCAGCAGGCAAAGCAAGGAGACTGATTGCTATTCATTAAATGCTATTGCACTGAAAAACTCTTCAAAATTATTCAGACTTTTACAGATAACTCCCTTTTTCATCAAAAGATTGGAAACTATTGAGTACATTTAACAGAAAGTTTATTACAAATCTCATCTGTTCTAGGAGATCACAAGAAAATTATCTTCAAAGCAATTGTACATGCATGTATGTTCATAAAGGAGAGATAGGACAATACTTACCTTTCATTTATTTTTTAATATGATTTAAGACCACAGCAGAAATTTGTGTTTTAATTAGTCGTCCCCCACCCCCCAGCAGTACCAATATTAAAAAAATTCAAATCTTAAGTAACAAAGCAAAACAAAACCCTCTATTTAGTTCCACTGCCAGAAGGCTGAAGGAAGGTCATGAACTAATAACCAGACCATGTTGCCTTTTTAATTCCTCCCCCACCACCATCAAGCGAGCAGTATATTCCATGTCCTTTTGGCCATCTGTACCAGGCAATGAAAAGAATATACTCTAGGTTGTCTGGGCCACACAAATACAGGCTGGCAGGAACCAGCAACTGGCTGGAAGCACTAACCCAGTTTACCTTCCTTTACTTTTTGAACTTTCTAAAAACCCAACATAATTAAAAGCCTTTCAGTGTCACTGTATTTAACTGACGTTCACCAGATGGCTTAAAGCTTCTTTGGGGGTGAGAGATGAACAGGGAGAGAAAACAGACACCCACAGTAAGATCTTACGAGAGTCATTTCTCCAGGAGTTGGAGCAGAGAAAGGGAAGGTGCTTTCTGCAGACAGCTCTGTAAGCAGAACTTGGCTTTAGGGGAGAATGAAGGGCAAAGGCTGAATATGGTTTTGCTTATATCATGCGTTCAGGTGTAATTATGTTTATATTTTAAAAATTGATTTGATTTTTTAAAATGTATTAGAAAAATGAAGCTTCAATTTAATGCTTGATATTAGCATACTGGTTTCTACCTAAAACAGAAAAAAAGACAGTAACTACGGCCTAGTGTACAGCTATGAAACCAGCCATATCAGTATCAGTTGAGACAGACAGGTATCAAGTCCAAGTTTTGACTGAGCCACGCATTTAGATGATCACAAAAGTATAATTCTTAATCACGCAAAACAAACCGGTCTGATCTCAAGAAAATATCTAGCTGCTCAGCTATGCTGGCACCCTGTGGACATTGTCCATAGACATCACAAGACTACTGGGAGGAAGCAGCAGCAGAGAAAAATATCTCCTCAGTGGGCAGGGTAGTTCTTCTGACTAACCTGCCATCCGAGCAGGAAGCAGAGCATTAAATTTTTCCAGCAGTCCCTGTAGGATAGGAAGCCAATTCCTAGAATCATCAGAAACAGAGCCCAAATAAAACTCAGTTCTGGGAAGAGGAAGGCTAAACAGAAATTTATGGGTAAAATTTCTCAAGATATCCAAGCAGATCTCATGCAACCCTGCATCTCCTCCACCCTTCTCCTGTTCCTCTTTGCACCTCCCTGTAATTTGGTTGACCCTGCAGCAAGTTGGTTCATCTTTACCAGACCAGAGAAGTAACTGGCCACAGATACAGTAAACAGGGTTTTTGCCTATCTACTGGAATTATTCAGTCCGCAGAGATGATCAGTGGGGCTCACATAAGGAAGCAGTCACTCTGACAGGAGCAGGAAGGGAGGGGTGGTGTGATTAATACAATGGAGTTCTCGGGAGAGCTCAGCCATCCCTACAGAAAAGTGGGAAATTTCTTAGCTGTGTCATGGGTATTCCCTCTGCTCTTGAGTAAGCAATGGAAATCACTGTACTGTTGTTACCTTTGACTCTATATTACTTCTCTGCCGATGTTAGACAGTTCCACAGCTTTAAGCTAAATGCTGGGAGCTACCTTCCTCAGGACTCACATAATAGTGTTAACTAAGGCTTTGAGGCATACTCTTAATAGAAATTCATAATTGTTACCAACTGAAAATTATTCAAAGATAGAGAATCCAGCATGATCTGTAGCAGGACATCCAGTTATGTTTTCAATTTTTTTTCCTGAAAGAAAGCTATTTTTTTTTAGCATGGATTCTATTTTTCTCCTTTCTGGCTTTGAGCCCAATACCACTGTCAGCATGTGAAAACAGAAAGCAAAATGCAGAGTACAATTACAATTTCTTTTTTCTAAGTTTAAGTTCACAAACAGCCAAGCACAAAAGTTAGAAAGCTTAAAATCTCACTCCAATATTAGAAAAGTTCATGGAGAAGAAGAAGTATGTTTAGTAGGTTTTCAGCCTTTGCTTTCAAGTAAATAACCTTTCCCTCTCCCTAAAACAACAAATTACACCACCCCTACAAGATGTTTCTGCAAAGTGTTGTTTCTCTTGGTGCCTGGTATTTTCTTCAAGAGCAAGGATCAAATGAGCAAATAAAATTCCTACCTTTCTTGATTGATCATTCAGAGGCTTGACATGATCAGCTTCACTTTCCTCCACATTACGTTCTTGCAATTCAATCATCTCATGCTCCTGACCAGATCTTTGCCTTTTCAGAACTTCTGTCTTGGGGCGGGGACCTCTGTCCCTGAAGAAAGCAAGGAGGTAACTCATTTTCTTCTGGTTTCAGCTGCAGTTATGGCTAGTAACAGTCCTGATATGAGTCTGGAGACAAGAACAGGAAGAGTTAGGATATTTTCACAGGACTGATCTCAAAACACTGGTAAACAAGAGAAAGGCTTGTGTAAGGACAAATAACATCGCCTGCACTAGCTCCGGAGAAACAGGAGGAGGATAGAGTATCGGTTTGCCCAGTCATCAGAACTACAGCTCTTAGCTGTGCAATACTGGGTTTTCCAGTTAGTCTACATTATTGTACCCAGCCCTTAACAAGCAGGTGACTAAACCTTCAGCAACGTTGTCATTTGCTGAGGCAATTCTGAATAAAACTGGATTGCTTTCCCTGCTTCTGTCAGCTGAAACAGTAAAATACTCTCACTGATATCCTACCCAGCCAGATGTGGTTCTGAACAGCAAAAACTCAGTGAAGGACCACATAGCTTGTGGTTAGGCTGTGAAGGGAACTTACAGCATACATGAACACTTCTAATTTTAGTATCCCTGTAAATAAAAGAAATTTTAATAAAGAAATTAATACTACTGACCTTTGTGCCATGAATTGCTCTCCCTCTAGCTATTATGCAAACCAAAATAATACCTGGTGTTAAAGAACCATTTATGTTTATTTACCTAGTACAAAGCCAGAACATGAGAAGCTGCTTCCATGTTAAAAAACACAAGGAAAAAAATTTTGAAAAGGAAGATGACCTTCAATTTCAGCCTGTGCTTCACATGGCATGCTTTTATGAAGCAAATCATTGTGCAAGTTGAGATCTGGTCTGCACTAGATCCCCTCATGAACTGTCCTGTGCTAGAGTCTCTCATAACAGTTTAACTCCAGACGGAGACTGATTCCTCTGCCCTCCTCCCCAGTATCCTTACTCCTACCTCCTCTCATTTATCGTGTTCTGACGCCATCCTCATGTTTCTTCTTCCTCCTCGCCAAACACCTCTCTCCCCTTTGTCTCAAAAGGATGGGGCAGGCAGCTGGTAACTGAACTCTTTCTCACTTTCTTGTGAGAAACCATGCATTAAGAGGGAAGCAGAACCCTCCCTCTAGAACTACCTCCCCTTCTGTATGAGTATCCACTCAGAGCACTGCCTATTCTTTTCCCTGTCAAAGGCTGAAGATACTTACCCCACACCCCCGATTTTTTCCTTGTGCAACTCAATTGGACATGGATTCCTGGAGCATTCCTAGGGTTTCAGATTCCTGTCACAGCCATCCAGGAGAAGTTGAATACATAGCTTAGCTTCATTAAGCAATTAAAAAGGAAATATATTTGCAGACTGAACCTTTGATTCCAGAGAATCCTTAAAACTCCAGAAGATTGAGGATGAAACTGAGCAGTCATCAAGATCAAAGCATGTGTTTGGATCCACAAGATTTTACTTGGGACATCTTCACTAGAAAAGCCTTTACCTGCAGGTTCTCAGTACTCCTGCTTGAGATGAGCTTCATTTATTTTACTTCCACTCACAGAAAAAGACCTCACCTTCCCACCAAGCTGTCTGAAACCAAAACAGTTTTTTCCACATTAAATGAGTTAATTATTATAGATCTCACCCTGCAAGTACAAAGTCTTTTATTCATACCTCTGAAGGAGTCCATTATGAAATCTTCAGTTTTTTTCACCCGGGCGATTGAACTTGCACACTTAGTGCCTTTCCTGCATGTCAAGTATCCTTCTGATACCTGGAACTAAAAAACTCTTAAAAAAATGGAAGGTCAAGAACTGATTTGAACTTTCTGGCCTAGGCTTTTAGATAGAACATGAGAAAAACTGTTTTCTGATTTCAATATAAGGCAAAGAAACTTGTGCCCTTAAATGAATGCTTTAGTAAAATGGGCAAGTTAGGCTTAGCTTTACAAAAAGAGCAAACTCCAAGGTACAAATGTCCTTCTGATTGCACATGAGGATTAGAGTTTCAGAGACATATATATATATCTCAAATAAAATATATCCACTTGCATTTTTAGCACTTATTAAAAAGGAAGATGAGATTTATTGAGTAACCATTAAAGATAGCCCTAAAAGGCTCTGAGTATAGCTTATGTAGTAAGCTTGACACAATCATCAGGTGCTTTAGGGGGAACACCCATCACTACTGAAAGAAAGGAAGGAAAAGCAGTATCAATATTAGACACAGGTATCTCCCTGCAGCAGATTACTTTGATAGCTCATTCCTGTGTTTTCCACACATGCTGCCAAGGTGGATTTAAAGCTAAACAAGCAACAATTCCTATTCAAATTACCAGCTTCATTTTTTTTTCTTTTTTTTTTTTTTTAATATCTTAAAGGTGAAAGCTAAACACTTCAAAATACAGAGCATCATTTTAAGACCATCTAGATGGTTTTAACACCATCTATACAGATTTTTTATTAAGCTGAACACCAGCATTCTTACGTCCCATAAACAGCTTTGGAAATCTTAAATCAGTTAGATGGGGGTTGACTGCCTCATCATGGGATTATATTTATCAAGTCTAGATTTACTGTTAGGGTTAAAAGTATATAGCTGTCATTTCATCTTCTATTTTCTTTGAATTCAAGGATGCATCAAATCACCTAAGTACCTTTTCCTTTTATGTTCCTTTCAATATACAGCCCAGGGAGACATACAAAACAAAAATCCTGACCCTGAAACTCCACTTGCTGCAGACCAAGGACATCACGAAAAGCAGTGCAAACCTACCAGGGATAGCATGAAAACCCACAATATATGTCAGAGGCAGAACTGGGAAATAGTTATAACATATTGCACACACTGGGAAATTGGCATGAACTAGAACACAGGAAGTTCCGTCTAAATGTAAGGAAAAACTTCTTCACTGTGAGGGTGACAGAGCCCTGGAACAGGCTGCCCAGAGAGGTTGTGGAGTTTGCTTCTCTGGAGACTTTCCAAACCTCCCTGTACATGTTCCTGTACAACCTGCTCTAGAGAAACCTGCTTTAGCAGGAGGGCTGAACTAGATGATCTCCAGAGGTCTCTTCTAAGCCCTGTGACCCTACAGCAATGATCAAATCATAAAGATAATGTAAGAAAGCACTAAAGTTTCCTTTTGTTTAATTAACTAAAACAGAGTATTTATTTCCTCTTATTGAAACTTTACCCCAAAGAACCTAAATTAGGCTCCTCCAGTCCTTTAATTAAAGTTTTTTGCATCCTAACACCTAGAAGCTATATACCTGATATTTTTAGGAAAACAAGAGAGATAGCCCCGAAGTTACAGCCCAGAAAATAACAGTTGTACAGTGGCATTGTAGCTGGAGGAATTAATTCATTGCAGCTTTGTACACTATACTGGTTATGGTATTTGTATTGTCAAGAAACATTACATAATTGTGTATTTTTAGAATCCCATAAAATCTCCAAGGAAATATTTATATTAGTTGAGTATGAGATAAGACCATGAAAACCCAGACGAGACGTATATATGGAAAATTATCTAGAGAAATATATATATATATATATATATATATATAAAGACAGAAAGAAGAAGAGGAGAAGATCTACAAAAGAAAGATTTGTCAATTTTTCTAATCCATTTTATTTTGAGTATAAGGCAGTGCTGTTTCTGCTGCTGGGGATGAGCAAGAATATTCTGTAAGAAATCTGAAGTTGCTCTGAATCTGAACAGTTACTGCTAGGTGAGCAACAAATGCTAAAGCAATGATAAAGAAAGTGCATTCTTCCTCAAAGAAAGAGTCAATTACATTTTTATGTTATTTCATTACAGATGTACACAATAGTCTACTGTATGAAGAAGCTTTCAGAAGGGAGATTATATCTGACTTTTCTTCTTGGTACATAAGTTTGTATTCTGGAGAATCTAGTCATGAAGTGCTGTCACATTAGTATGTACAACAGGACGATTGCGTCGAGCACATCCTTCACCCCAGCTCACAATGACAGCAAGGTACCATCTATTTCCATTTCCTGTGCAGGCCAAGGGACCTCCAGAATCTCCCTAAAATGAAGGGAGTTCAGCCATTAGTGCATGCACACACACAGAGAGCACTGTAAAAAAAAGTTAACTTAAGGACAGTAAATACCTTTCCCTTTAGCAAATTACAAATTAATATAATCTATAATAACATTATTACTTAACAATATTATTATATATAATAACATAATATAGTTAATAATATATATAATAATATAAATTTATTAATATCTGGATATAATGTATCCAGCTAGATGTCAGATTTATTCCATTTATTTAATTTATGGAAGTAGCTCACTAATCGGTATAAATCAATGACAAGAAGTAGTTTTTAAAAATTACTCATTGCTAATGTCCCATTATGGGGTTCATAAAGCAACCAATCACAGGTTGAATGGGGAAAGTAGACAGGGTTGGAAAGTAGGAATTTGACTATAAATTCTTCACAGATAGAATGCAGAACTCTTACACTGTCTTAATTAGGAACAGAAAGATAAAAAGATAACACACACCCTCAACCAAAAAAAAAAACAAACCACCAAACCTAAAACCAAAACTCAATCCACACACACTAAAGTATTATTGGTGGTTTAATAATCAAGACTGTGCCTATATTCATAGATGGAGAGGAAGAAACAAAGACTAAAAAATGTGCAAATAGGAACTGGCTTCTTAAAGGCAGCTCTGTACAACAATGTAGAAAAGTGAAAAATGCCATTTAGTTCTGTCCACAGGATTAAAATGCAATTGGGCTCCCAAATGCTTTGTGCCCTTTGTTGTTTAAACCTTACATGCATTCTGTGAATAAACTAGTTCACAGAATTCTGAGCAGTTATAAATGCAGCTCATCTCTGCATCTTTTCCTTATGCATACAAGGCACTCAGCAGCCTTCAAGTTGACCCCAGAGTTTGTTTGCTGTTCTCACTTCAACCTAAAACATGGAAGAAGTCAGAAGAAATCCATGTAACAAGAAAAGAGGAACAATAAAAAGCCTTCACCACTCAGCAAAACAAAATTATCTAGAGATAATAAAACAAGCTAGAACAGTCCTTTATCTCTCGCAAGCTGTGGACATACTGGCAATCTTGATAATCCAAGAGAGGAGGCTATACAGTCTGGCAGTTACATAGCCAGGTTTGAAAGACTGCATGCCGGTGGACAGGAGAAGGATCCCAGAAGAGGAACCAGGACCAAAGAACATCCTAGAGTGAGAAGAAAAAGAAAAGTCTGAAACAGAAAAAAATTTATTTCCCACTGTAAGTATCACATCCTTTAAAAATGAAAGGCATTTGGAAGCTTCACTTGACCTGTTCAGTACATAAATAGTTTACATGTCCACGAAGAAATGAAACAAATCTGGATGTCCACAAGTCTGGACCTGCAGTGAAAGTGTTTCAGATTGCTGTGGAGATTTCCTGAACTGCCAACATAATTCCTCCCTAGCCCTGCACAAGAAATAAACTAATGACATAAAAGAGATAGCAAAGATGCTACCCAAGCTAAGAACTTGAACACGCAGAGGGCCAGCATGCTAGGACTCAAACACAGAATATTACATTGAGAACTGGATAGACCAGTATGGTATATAGGTTATATATCAATATGGTATGTTGGTTAAAATGTCCATCCAATGTTGTCCCAATCTTTAAAAAAGGCAAAAAGGAGGACCCGGTTAACTACAGGCCCGCCAGCCTCACCTCCATCCCTGGAAAGGTGATGGAACAGCTTGTCCTCGATGCCATCTCTAAGCATCTGGAGG
>JAOEGS010022606.1:15663-40333 GCA_025447755.1 Corythornis vintsioides | reverse complement strand
ATATTGATGGAAGAGATATTCAATCTCTTGAAAGGTTATGGCATTAGCTTGACTTAGTAACATAAACATGCATTAAAAAAATAAATAAATCTCTGTTCTAGCCATTATGTTTGCATCTCATAAAAAAGCTCATATTACAGTGATGCTTCTGGGGGAAAAGTTTCACATAATTAAACATTTCATAGCAGGAAAAGAAAGTAGCTTTTTTAATTTTAAAGCAAAGTAAATCTCTTACAAAACACACACTATTAAATGGGTCTTTTTTGATAAAAAGCAAAAAGGCTTTTTAATTACACTACAAAATCCTAGAGTACCTCTCTGATACAAATAATAGAGAACAAAATTGAATGCACTGGAGTCTGAAAAATAATTCCTAGGACTCAACTACAGACATAGTCCTTAAAACTCACTATATTAACCTTCACAGTAGCAGCCAGTATATCTCAGTTGTGAATCTTTTCCAAGTGAGCCAGCTGTCCTCTCCCCCCAGCAGGTCTGGTGAGGACTCTTAGGAAACAGGCGCCTTCCTACAGCCACACTCCTACACAGTTCATTTTCAGCTGTGGCCATGCTGCCTCTGGTTAGTAACAGCTCCACCAACATCCAGAATTAAAACAATGACTAATAACCAAGAAGGATTAATAGCTGCTTTGCTACATTTCCAGAAGCTCCTGACAATGCTGAGGCATTTTAGGTACCCTGCTTCAGAGCAGAAACACAACAAGAAAGTAAAGCACACTTCAGCTTATGCACATGAGCCTTATTTAACTTATCTTTCCCCAGGCAAGGCCTTAACCTTTCACTGCAGTTCCTTCATGCAATCTAGCAACCAGATCTACCTGGCTTCAGCTCAAATTCTTGCTTTTCACTAGAAAAACCTTCTCCAGCTGCTACTTGTCTGGGGACTCAGCTGTAATTCACCCCCATAGAGTCATAGAATTATTCAGGTTGGAAAAGACTCATAGATCATCTAGTTCAACCATTAACTATATTCCAAAATACCCTTCTGAGGCAGTCAGGATCCAAGAAATAGTGCCAAGTGGAATAGTGTTTGATTCATCTGAACTGTCATGGCAGAGAAGGGGAAAAGGTCTCTTCAGAGGATGTTAGTAGATGATGATCACCCCTGGCACATAAATTCCCTTGATAACCCACTTGCACCTTCCAAACACCTCCCTAAAGTATTATTTTTCCTCTTTGCATTAAAGCTTTTTTCTATTCACTTTGGAAAACCAATGTTGTCATGCTAGCCAAGCACTTCAGAGCCAGATCTGCACAGATGTGACTTTTCCCACTAGATGGTGGTTCTGTCCCCCATTTACCAAGAGACAAAACCCTAAAATCCAGATTAGGCACTCAGTAACAACAGGGGTGTTAAGACACATAGGTGTGGGAAGGCACTCTGGGCTAAAACCTACCAGCCAGTTTTAGGAAACTGGTCAAAACAACATCTCTTGGGTGTGAGGTGGAAGCAGCAGAACTACCATTCCATCTACATTATGTGTGGGAGCTAACACATAGAAACTTTGAATAAAGTGTTGACTCATAACACTAATGCAAAACCTGCTCCTAAAACCAATCCTCGCTCATTTTTGTCCTCTTTTTCTGTGTTTTAACAAGAAATAAGAGAAACAGAGCATTCAGCTTATTTTTGTGCAGACACAAAAACTTTCATCCACCTCACATATTTATTGACAGAATGATGATGCATACCTTTTCTTAAAATCCGGTTTAGTAATACCCAGGAATTATCAGTCTGTTTTGGACACATTGTACTTCTTCAAGCTCCCACAAGCCACATGCCTGGGGGGTACCCACTACTTCCCTCTAGCACTGCATCTGCCCTCACAACATGAGCCTGGCCCTGTAGATTCTCAGACCAGAGCAGAGCCTGCTATTTCATTTCTGGACATCACTTCTTCTGAACCTACACCTAAGCATTAAAGATGCCATACAGTCTGCAGAGCACTGACTCACTAGAGTATAGGATTTACTCCTGCCCAATAACACAATAATATTTCTACCAAAGCAAACCATTTAACAGCAATGTTATTAAAGCAAAAGGTCATCCCTCTAATTTCCTCTATAAATCCAATAGGGCTACAGACAAATGTATTTCTGCATCTGAGAAATGGCATTATAACTTCACTTGAATGTCACAGCATCATGCACTGTGCTGTCACATGAACACTGCACAATGAGTGTAATTTCCTTCCATCCAAGACTACAATTTTCTTCTTGTAGTAATAGTTAATACCTTTTTTTCCATCCCTCCCCCTCCAATTTTTCCTCATGATTTTCTGGACCTTAGTCACATAATTGAGTTGATTTTATTTTGGAGATTCAAGTGGGTAGAACAACCTCACCAAAGTTTAAATAGGTAAATCTGTTTGCTAGAGTGGGGCAGGTACCTGCCTGCACATGGTTTCCTAGCAGTGGCTTATACTGTCTTCATGCTTGTGACACTTGCCTTTTCTGCAGGACAGCAAGCTCCACAAACAGGGAAAATGTGTGTTTCCAGTCAAGAGCATACTGTGCACAAAACACATGATGACAAGAATTATCTATCCCTCTCCACGTCCCTTTGGGGATTGCCTTAAATTTAACGTGCCACAGGTTGTTTGGCTTTGTAGCTTATGTATGCATTACATAAACATCTTATGTTTCTTTTAAAGAATACAGAAGACAAAATATCTAGAGGAGGATCTGTGTACACACTCTCATCTGCAGCCTTGGTGGCTCCTCACTCCCTGGCTGAGGAATTACCATGGTAGCCACAGGAAGGTCTTAGAGTCAATGGCTGAATTTTTTTCACCTAAAGGTGCTCAGTTCCCTTCTCAAGTTATTTAAACCTTAAACCTAGTTAGGAGACATTACTGTATGACAGATCCTATTAATGTCCAAGCTGTTCAAGACATCACTGTTGAGTACTAGCCCTGCTTTCATCTAAAAATAACATCAAAAACAATGAAGCCAGAGCCAAATGCAATTGATTACAGACATTGAAATGAAACTTGTATGTCCCAGGTCCTTGCTCTTCCTACCTGGTAGCTCTGATTTGGCCTAAATAGTTAGCAGAACAAGTCAGCTTGGTCTGAATGTGCTGTGTCTGGAGTGCCAGCAGCCCACGCTGGCAGCTTGCAGACTGAAGGGAAGGGTTGGCTGGCGCTTGCAGCTGCCAACAGCACATTCTCCTCAAATCCTTGAGGAGTACAGGGGGTGCTGCTCAACAGAGGCATATTGTAAAGTGATGCTATGGAGAACTTTACTGAAGAATGAAGCCTCTTCATACTGTTCACCCTCATTAGTTTTTATTTTAAACATGTCATGTTATGTTAGCCTAATGGTCTTTAAGCTCCAGCTTAACTGAACTGGCTGAACTTAATACTGACTTCTTGTTGATTGTATTTTCTTTCTGCTCTCCTTATAAATGGGGATAAACTTGAATTCCATGTTCATGTATGTTGTTCTTGCTCACTTACCTATACAACATCCTTCCATAAGGCCATTATATGTCACTTCAATGTTGAAGTTACTAAGTAATTGCCCATTATAAGGCCATGGTCACAAAACTTTCATGAAGGTAGATAAATGTCATTCACATTTCTACAGGTATAGCAAACTGAAGCACAAGGGCAGCAATGTTTAAAGTGTTTCTGATAGAGCCTTCTATGAAGGGGGTTTCTCTGGTGGAGCAGTTGGAGAAAAGGATAGTAAAAGATCTTTTTCACAAAAATATTTTATTTTGGTTTTAAGCTGGGATAGTTAATCAAGTTATAGCCAGGCTTCAAGAAGGGTTGTAGGCAGCAGTTTGACATCAGGTATGAGCTAAGGTAAGACACTGCTGCATATAAACCTTCTGGACCACCTGTGGACCAGCCAGCCTTCAGTGAGTTATTGTTTATAGCTATGGAGGGCACCCTCCCTGGAGTCATCGAGAGTCCTAGTCCAATAGCTAGGAGAGGATACACACACACAACCCCTCCCAAGCAATTAAGCCATATCTTTCAGCACATATTCAAAGATTCTATATGCCTGTATTCTAATGTATATCAAGGCTTTTAGTAGTAATAATGCAGAAGGTTGTAATAGAAATTAATTAGGCTTCTATCAGACCTGCATAAGTGGCTTTGATTCAGTAGAAGAAAGCTTTAATGTTTTTTTGCTAATACATTTTTTTGAAAATACATTTCCTACTAACTTGGTTACTAAACTAGCCTTGTGTAGCTAGAGATACTTGCAAGATTAATAGTTAAGGATGCTTTAATAGGAGAACATTAGTAAACAAGAGTGTGTTGATATTTAATTATTAGTACCTCTATATCTATCATATAGGAATATGGAAGGATAAAATTAACCCACAGAATGAAAGATATACATTGCAGCATCTGCTGTCACATATTAACTGCTAGACTAGTCTGATGGTTTAAGATAATGAAAGAATGTGCTGTGAATTTGGGAAGGGGGTACCAAAAATAAGATCACAGGGAATTAGCCCTTTTGCTGTTGTCCCTACATTAACCAGATCCTATGTCTGTAGTCAGAGAGTACAGATTTTTGTCTCCTGGAGTACTTAGGTGTTGTTGCTAAAATAGTCTGTTAAAAAATACTTTTTAAATTATTTTTTTTTTTCTGTGCAAGCACACAATGCTTCTGCAGCCAGATGGAGGGAGAAGACTCAGGTCAACAAGCTCAGGTGCAGCTCCCACAGCCTGTGGGTGATATGGGGCAGAGGGGTCAGACTCTCAGACCACTTACCTGCAAGGCAGTTCTTCTAGCTCCTCTCATCCAGCCATTTCATCTGCTGTGGCAATGGCTGTGTAGGTTCTGTTAGGGGAAGATGCTTGCTGTTCACATTCACAAAGGTGAAATTTCTGGTGGCAGAGATTTGTCTTGACACCAGCCCAGATTTTCTTAATAATCTTATTTGCTTTTAGTAAGAAAAACTCCTATTCTTTTCACATTACACCTAATGTACTACCAAAGGCAAAGGTATGTATTATACTTTGCGATGAGCTAATGACCTACCACAGATGAAAGGTGAGCTCCTACTCTAGATGTACCATCTGGGGTGGTCATTTGATCCTCTGCTGAGTTAATTCACCTAAATAACATTAAAAAAATGCTACCTACATAAACAGGTAGCAAACATACACAAAAAAAAGTGCTTGACAAGAGCACAGTAGAGGAGCCAAGATGCCCTGGCAGGTATAAGAGGAGGTACAAGTAGGGGCATGACCTTTTCAGTAGCATCTGCTATAGATCCCCTCAGCCCCAATCATGTAATGTGACCTTTACATAACTTCTCAGCTATGTGTTCCACACTGCTTCAGTAAAGCTGGACTGCAAGTGGGGAGGTGTTATTGCATCCTTCTCCTGATCAGGAGGACAGAGCTTCATCTGAGCTGGGGGAATCATCCCTTCAGTTTACTCAGTGGTAGAACCTTTTGAAGCCACATCAATGTGTCTGTCACTGGCTACAGGGCTACTCAGTGGACAATAGCTGCCACCATGTGTCACTAGGTTCAAACCCAGACAGAAGTCACACACATATGTATGTAGGCACTCAGACAGCTGTCAGAACAGATTAGCCTTCTTTTGTGACCTGCCCAGGTAGTACATTTTCAGGCCTTCTTGGAAGTTTGACATGAATTTAGAAAAAATACAAAAAAACCCACAGAGTTCAATTATGTTTCACTTCCAACCTGCCTGTTGGAAAGAAGTCAGTGGGCTTTTCAAGTGAAGCCAGTAGAGATAGTTAACAGCAATAAAACTCTGCAGAGAAAACAGTGTGTGTCCCCCAGCTGTATATGCCACAGTCATGAGGCAACCTGTGCCGACTAGCAGGTCAGCTTGCTCTGGTAAGATGCTGTGGCCAGATGACCATGTCAGAAAGTTCTTCTGTTAAATCTCCAGCAAACTGTCCCAAAATTAAATACCAGCCACATTTACAGCCCACTGCAGGTGAGTCTAACAGATTATTTGAATGTCAGCTGTGTACATTTTTCAGCCCAGAAGAATTTTGCACTTTTCTTCTATTTCTTCCTTTGCATTTAAAACATACCTTCTTTTTGTTTTGTTTGATATAGTATCAACTATCACAAGGTAAGGCCTGTTCTCATCTCTGTCTGGCAGATTGTCTTCTCATGCTGAAGAATTCCCCGAGTCTGGAAGCTTATCTGTTGCTGGGTGTACTGAAGCTGGCTGGGATGAAGTTAACCTTCTCCGCAGCAGCCTGTAGGGTTCTGTGCTTTGGATTTGTGACTGAAGGAGTTGGTAACACAGTGGTGTGATGGTTATGGCTAAACAGTGCCTGCACAGTATCAAAGTTTTCTCCTTTTCTCATTCTGCCCCCACAGCACAGGGTGGGCAAGAAGCTGGGCAGGGACACAGCTGGGCCAGCTGACCAATGGATTATCCCAGACATATGGTGTTGTGGTAATCAACAAAAGCTCAGGGAAAAGGAGGAGGAAGGGGTTATGCCTCTGTAACAACCAACCACCCTGCATGCTGAGGTCCTGCTTTCCAGATGTCTAAATTCCTGCCTGCCAATGACAAGTGGTAAATTAATTCCTTGTTTTGCTTTGTTTCTACACGGCTTTCCCTATTCAACGGATTTTGCTTGATCTACAAGTTTGCTGGCTGCAGTCAACACAGCACACTAGGTCAATGGAAATCTGAGATAAATTGGGTGGGACTACAGGAATCAGACTCGATGGGTAATACCTCTTTTTTAGGAAAATATACTGGGTGTGTTTTTAAACAAACACTAAATTGAACATGTAGTAGACTGTAAATACTATAGCAAGGAGTCACTCAGAGAGGGATGAGAGAGATCATCCAGTCAAAACATTAAACTCCTCAGCACTGTACCATGTGGCCATTGGATTTAATTGCTTTTACCTCCTTTAAATAATGAGTCTAAGACGTGTCTTTAATTTGTCTTTATTCTTAGGTCAAACAATATCATCACTGAATTGAAGAACAAGGCTACTGGTTGAAATACAAGTGCAATGTGAGACAAATATGGAAGATAACACTCTGCAAATAAATTAATACAGAATAATTGTCTTTGCATAGTTCAGAAGTGAAAAGTAGGAGGCAGCAGTGCACAAGTGCTGTGAACTGACACACACCACCACAAAAACCCAAATTCCTAGATGAACTCCTGCAACTGCAAAGTAAACATACCAAACCAAAAATACTCCAAACCTTAAAGAGCATTAACTATTAAAAACAGGCAGAAAGGGAACTAATGAGCTGTTGTGGGGTTTTTTGTTTGTTTGTTTGTTTTTTAACAGACCATGCTGTAAAAGCAGTGTTTTCTCTACAGACAGAGATGCCTTTAGATAATCTGCCTTGGCATCCCATAGCCTGTCATACCCGACTGTGATGCTCCTTTGTTGCTGCCCATCTGAAGGCCTATTACATTCTGTCCCTGACGAAGCTGCTCCTCTGAAAATCCTCGTCGATTCTGCTGTGCTTTCCTGTCCAGATACACACAAAAAAACAACATACACACATACACCATCATTTTGTGTATGCACAGAGGATCACAAAAAGCAATCTGAATTTGGCTCATGTTAACAGACATGTAATAGAATATTTGATATGCACCATCATATTTCATTTACAGAATTAAAAGAATTAGGCTTTGAACTTCTCAGGCCCATTTTGTTTATTCTCAGGCAGGATTTGTTTAGCCCAAATAATGAGCCTAATTTGAAGATGTAAAAGGAAGGAGAATGTTTCTTCTTCTTAGTGTTTGACATGCAAGAATTCACTTTCTTGTCTCATTTTGTGTCCTTGAACTGTAGGGCTGGGTGAGATCCCTCAACACTACCCTTACACAACTCATTTTAATAACTTCAGTCAAATCTTGGAAGAGCCTTCCTTAGAGGAAGGATTGGAAACCTGGGAAGTCTCAGCTGGAAGACCTTGGTGCCTTGACATCCCAGAGCACCTAGACTGGAGTACTCCTGTCTTGATTTCCAGAGTCATCTAGATGTTATCTCATAAATATATGTTCTAATCCTCTGTCATATGTCCACCATGGGCTGGACAATATTGACTGAGCTAATTGCTTTCCTGCAGTGAGAAGTAATGCTGCTGTCAAACCTACAATGCTTCAGACTTTCACTGTACCACTTATTCCAGAACCCCAAGGGACTCCCCCCAGCAGCTATGACAGGTAAAATATTTATGTAGTACTATATATTTAACACACATGATAGAGTTAATTTCTGTTAAGCTCTGTGGCTCTTAACTGCTGTAGCCCATGGGATCTCATCACTGAGGGGCTTACCTGTAATAGAAGCAGATACCCATCGAAAGTACCAATCAGGGGAGTAAATAAGAGCTGAATGTACCCAGAGAAACAAAGGGACAGAGAAGTGACTTGCTCATTTTCACAAAATGGATGATGATTGCCCACAGGACAGAACAATTGCTTTGGTACCATTTCCAGATATCCCTCTTCTAAGCAATAGACTTTGGCCTTTGCACCTGTGTCTTAACTGTATGACAGTGCTTTATCTTCTGTCACAACATACTGACACGCTTTTGTTCCATGTCCCTGGTCTCAAAAGCTCTTTGAATCAATGAGTCTTTGTTTGAGTTTAAAAGGAGGTTCTTTTCCCTGAAAATAGCACTGAGGGCCAAAGTGGCAGTTAAAGAACAGCACAAAAGTTTGTACTCTGATGGCTTGGATCAATCTTTTACTTATACAAAGTGGGGAAAACAAATCATTTACGAGGCAGAAGGACCAGTCTGTGGCTACCACAAAGGTCATATGAATTAGCAGAGCCCTGAATGGAAGGAGACTTTTAATCAACCAGGCTCTACTCCCACCCAGGTACAATCTTTCTCCCTGCTGTGTCTGTCCTGAGATCAAGTCACCCAGCAATATGGCATCAGTTTCAGTTCCCCTCTTCTCCCTTTTTCTCCCTGCCCCACCCATGAGACTGTTATCTTAGGTGCCTGTTGTGAGTGCAAACCATCAACATAATCTGTGAGGGTCTGGTCCTGTACTGTGCTGAGCACCTTGACTCAGCTTCAAAAAAAGCACTTAATGTCTTTGCTAGGCTCGGAATGTTCAGCACATTGCAGGAGGAGAACCCGTGTCAGCATGAAAGTCCAGCAAAGCAGAATGGTGAGAAAGGTCCCAGGAAACCAGAACTGACCTGTCATTCTTCAGAATGGGTCCCTGGTATTAACTATAGGCTAGTAGGAGGACTTATAAAAGCTCATCACAGGATCTCTAGCCAGAAAGCATGCTGGTTTGGAGGGAGGCATGCAGGACTGCAGGAGTCTCAGAAAACAACCCCCTCTCACTGCTGCTTAATTTCTTTTCCAGAATACTTATATGGTCACCAAACTATTGCCAGGATCTCCACCACAAAAGGATGTTTTTAGAACTTCTCCTAACTGAATCTCAGGTTCACTGTCTTTATTTTAATTAAAAATCCCAGGAACATAAGGTTGCTTTTTTTTTTCTATTTCCTCCTAAAATTTTCAGCTGTGTCATGAAGTAATTTCACAGAAAGCTGAAAAGTAACTCTGAACAGGAAAAACTAATGAGAACTGCAAAGAAGAAATAGAGACACTAAAGGGAAGCCTGGGTATGTTAATAAAATTTGATTATATGCAGAGTTTGGATCATACGGTGTTGTTTCTACCAGCATAAGCACTGCATTTAGTATATGATAGTCTTACAGAAAACATGTACTTAGGTTTTGCTTTTGGGTTGGTGGAAAAGGCCTTCACTGAAGTGATAAAAAAAGAAGCGAGGGCAAGCCTGTTCTCTTCAGTGACTCACCCTTCATCATCCTTCCTCAAACTGCGCCCAACAGATCCGTTAACTTCTTTTTGTACTAACTTTGCACCAGTGGTTTTTGCTTGTGATTGCCAAATGAACCTTGGTTCATTGATCCATGAACCTTGCTAGGGTGTTCAAGGAAGGGGGAATCAGAACTGGTGGGACCGGGTATGTCAGCCACTGGCAACGGAAAGTTAAACTGCTTAGCTCAAGTACAGGAGTATCTTAATCACTGTAGATCCCTGCATGGATACTCTGATTCCATTTAATCTTGACCTCTTTCAGTTTAAGGTAATTAAGAATCGGTGTGAAAGCCCTGACTTCTGACTAACATTGGGTGACAGGGAGGGGGCTTGATCTTCCTGAAGGGATGGGTAAGCTACCCAGAAAACATACTGCAGATAAGGAGCTGTTTTCTTATAGGAATACAACTTTTCCTTAAGGCAGTGGCTCTAAAAAACACAATTTCAGGGACTGAAATAAATATGATAATGACTATCCGAGTATTATGGGCAGGATAGACAGCAAGGGGAGGAAGGACGTGATCCCTTTTATGCCAATGAAAACCATTCCCACCCACAATTAAAAGAGACCAGGTGAAAATTATTTTTTCCATCCAGGGGACTTTGTTTTAGTTACATAAAACAAATAATCTTGTCTGGGTCATAGTGACTTCATGTCTGGTTTATATTAAAGCATGTAACTGGATTTGAACTTAATTTAAACCTGATTATTTTCCAGAAATACAAATCTGTTTGTGCCCTGTATCAGTTTAAACTAATTTAATATAAAGAATGCATAGGGGTTTGCACTTATTTACCTAAAATCCAAGTCTCCCTTAGCCTCAGTTAAATCAGCTCAAGGTTTAAGACAAACCAAGTGAAGATTGTTCTACTTTTGCTGAGTCTCACCTAGACATCAGAAAATTCAAGGAAACTGAATACAAGCAGACAGCTTTCTTTCTGCTGCTTCAGACATTTCAGCCTAAGAAGTACTCTTGGATGTCAGAATCTTATGTCAATAATACACCTGTTGGACAGGAGGGTTTACTGTGGGAGGATTTCTTTTTCTTTCTGTTCCTGCTTCTCAGCCTCCCTAGCCAAAACAAAGGGAATTTTAGAGCAAAGAGAACGGCTTTGCCAAGACAGAGAACTCTTCACAAAGAAGCAGGTAGGCCTTAAGAAAGATTACTTGGAAGTGAAATAATCTTTGGTTTGATGAAAGATGGAAAGAGGCTTCATACCTTTTCTTTGCTCAGTAAAGGGGTCACTATATGGGGCTTTGCAGACATCCATGACAGCCTTGTCTTCATTAGTCTCTCTGTTACCAGATGTGAGGCAAAATAATGCTTTGCCTGACAGCTACTCTTAGGACACACATAGTTGCATAACTGATGCCATTTTCATTCTTTATTCTTCATAAATGTGTATAGAGGATTAGCTGAAGCTGCTAAATCGATGAATGTCATCAAAACTGGTGACTGAATTTCCTAAGTATCATTGCTCTCCTAGGGAATAAGAATCAGGGGTAACATCAGCGGACAAGAAAATGATGTCTCTTCTTCAGTGACCAGTGTGGGACCATCATGCAGCAAGATGGATATGCTACAAAGGTGTCTGGAGCAGGTTGCTGCACCCCTCCCTGTGTGCACTACCAAAAGCCACCCATTGCAGTAGAACCCCCACATATGCACACTGATGGCCACACCAACACAGCTTATAGCATTTTTATTCAAAAGTGGTGCCTCCAGATTGAGACCAGAGCTGGAGTCACAGGCAACATGCTCCTTACTCATGGTACTGGTGCTGTCTCAGTTCCCACAGGAGGGAAATAGAAGGTGGTATGATGGGACTACATGAGAAAAGACTGCATTACACAGTTCCCAGAGGGCTTCTCTCCAGCAGCCCTGAAGTAACTTTAGGTTGATAAGATATGGCAAGTTGTGGGCCTAGCAGTGATGCTGATAAAGTTTGGAACCAGTGAAGGGTAGAAATTGTCACTCTCTGGTTGGCTTCCCTCCTCTAGACAACAGAGCGAAAATCTCTCTAAGGAAACTTTGGATTCTTATCTTCCCAATAAATTTCCTAACAGCAGATGATAGTATCAGCTTCCTGAGGAAAAAAAAACTTTGAGCAGCTGTGCTTTGGACCTTACCTATGAAACCAGGATGGATCCCCTTTGTAGCAGCCGTCATCCTTGGTGACTGCCAAACTCCCTAGAGCCATTAAGGTTCTCTGCACTGCTGCCATGTCCTTCCCTAGAAAGCCAGACAGTGAAATTAATTTAAGAAATCCTTGCAAAACAAATAGCTTGGCCCACAGATAAACAATCCCAATGTATTAACTAACTCTCTCAACTCTCTTGAAGAAGTGTGTTAATAGCATTGTAAATGATGTTTTACTGTTGCTGAAATGAAGGTACTGGCAGGCAAGAGCTTATCAGAAGTCATCAAAGGGACAGCAAAAAAAAAAGAAACTTAACAGTTCAGACATTTCCAGGTTTTCCAGGTTTCCAGGCCTCTGGCTATTTTAATACCTTCCCCCATATTATTTTAAGTCCTTCTAGATAATCCTCTTGGCAAAGTTTTCTCCTAAGAAAAGTTCACTTTGGTGTACAAATACTGGTAATATACTCAGTAAAACATGGCTGAAGGATAATAATGTGTTAAATTACAGTCTTCATCTGTAAACTGGCAGAATGGTGATCCCAGCATTTAAGCCCTGGCAAATCCAGACAGTCCCTGTGCTAGCACAGCTGACAGCAGCCCTGGAGAGCTCCTGTGCAAGTAACTTGTATCAGTCCTTCCCAGTTGAACCATCAATTCACCTCTCAAATCCTTCCTACTGACTTGCTTTCTCAGGCTGCTAAAAACTGTTCTTCAGTTTCATACTTTCAATTCCTTCCATACAGTCCATTATTCACTCAATTCCCCCCTATGTTACCTTGCTTCATTCCTCATTTCAAAATGTCAGGGTTCATCTCATCTTTGCCCAACTAAAAGTTATATATCTGGTCATCACTAGCTCTTTAGGTTCACTCCACAAACAACAGCAAGAGAAAAGCTTCTCACAGGATAATTTATCTGTATTAGGAAGGATGAAATAAATAGCTTATCATTTGCTTAGAGGCACACCTTCCACCTAGCTGAAAATTCACCAGGTTTCCAAAAGGACACCTTACACTTTTGAAACACAAGGCTTATTTTCAGTAAAGGTTTGCATTTAAAAATGGTATCCCCCTCCTCCCATATCTCCTTCCAAAATGATAACAATAATAATTTAAAAAATCCTATTTGGTCAGTTAATTAAAAAGAAAACAAACCAAAAAAACAAGGTAGACATGGAGATTTAAAAAAAAAAAAAATAAATAAATTAAGATTGCTCATTATTTCTTGGTTATTTCCCTGCACTTTGTCACCTGGTGTAAAAAGGGCAGGGAACATAAGGACATCAGAGTCAGATAGACTCTGACTCATTATTCACTCCAGACATGTTAACTTTTGGAAAACTTTCTAGCAAAAATGAGTTGCAGTATGTATTTCCTGATGTGTGAGAGGTGGTAAGCTGTTAGAAATCTGCCTCTACCTTCTTTCTGAAATTCTTCTGGTTTTCTAGGACTACTCTTTCTTCTGTTCCAGTTCTTCCTCTTTCCTAAAATAATTTATCTACTTATGAGGTCTGATTTTGATTTTAAGTTCTTCATGTGGGAAAATAAGTAAATCGTAAAAAGATGAGATACTAGAGACATGATGTTGATGTTGATAACAACATTAAACAGTATTAATGAAAATCACTGTGGATAAGCTGGAGTGTAGAGGGAAGTAAGCACAGCACATTCTGTGATTATGCTCTGCATCATCCTAATTATAGGCAGATGCAGTTCAGGGCCTTGGTTCACACAACTTAAATAACACACTGGTTGAGATGAGAAAGACACCCTAAAGCTAAAACCATCTAGTAGCTTCCAACTGTGGCTGTTGTAAAGCCTACTAATGTTTATAGCAATTCTATCTGCAGGGGACCATATGCTCAGAAAATAAATTGCCAGCCATCCAGCATCCTTGTTTCACTGTATTTGTAAATGCAAACTGCATCAGACAGGGTTCCTTAAGAGGGCAGCTGAAGAACTGACATCCCACACATTCATGCACACAAGCCCTCATGGAAGGGCGTGAGGCAGTAATGCTCAGAGCTCCCTTCACAGCAGACGTTCCATATGTCCATATGTTCCATATGCCATATATACAACGTCCTTGGGAATGCCTTCTGTACAACAAGGAGAGTGGTGACTGACTGGTTTGAAGAAAGATGTGAAGAAGGATTTAAAAGTGAATGAGCTGAATAATGATGGCAAACACAGAAGAGAAGAAGAAGAAACAAAAGACAGGGAGCAAAATATGATGACTGGCCTCATGAAGCCATCTGGCAGCCCCCCACGCTCTGCACTCAGCTCTGTTATATTTGTCAGTGGAGAGTGGGAGACACTGCAGAGGAAAATCAGACCGAGTGGGAGCCAAGCACCATGTGAGAAAACATAGTCACAGCCACTGATCTGTTTTGCTGCATATGGGGGGTGCTCAGGGTGAGGGAGGACTCTAAATCTTCTTGGCCTTGTGACATTCGCCCTCTGTCAGCAAAGGATTTGAGGGGCTCAGTTGTTGGCATAAAAAGATCTGTGAAAAATACTACATTTCCACTGAGAAGGTCACCTAACACTGCAGCCACCTGTTAGAAGGCATAACACACGTTCTCTGAAGCCAGGTTTGACCCTGAAATTGTGTCCAGTGCCTTCCCTCAGCTCCAGGACTTGTTCACTGCCAGCCACTCGGGCTGCCTCCCTGGCCTCCAGCCTCAGCCTCCCTGAGCCATGCTGTAAGGACCCACAGTGAAGGCACTTCTGCATCTTCCATGTCCCCTTCAGTGTGCTTTGGATAGAACAGCCTTGTAGAGGATCTTGACACTGCCTGTACAAGGAGGAAGGGGCCTCTGCTCACGCCTTAAGCTAAGCCTTTTTCTGCAGAGAAAACCTGTCTGGAAGGCTGCCTTCTCTTGGTCCAAAAAATGGAAGGCTGAAATCCAAAGACAAAGAACTCCTCTGCATATTTCTGAATGCTTTTTTGTACTTGCTGAGCAAGTACTCAGGAGTACAGCTGCCTGAAAATACACCAGGGAAGTATCTGCAAAAAACAGCGAACACAACATCTTGGATACAGATTTAAGGAAGGCTGCTCAGCACTGCACATTTAAAATAAGAAAGGACCAAAAGAGAGGTGATACTTATTCTGGACCAAGAAATCACAGAGATGAAGAAAAATTCACCAGATGGACAGTTTGAAGCAGCCAACAGCAGATTACATCCTAAAACTTTTCCATTAATTGATACTAAGAATTTCAAAGCAAAAGCTCAGAAAACAATAAGTACCAATGAAAAGCTGTTTTTCAGTCACACACTTTTTTTTTCCCCCTATAAACATATATTGACATCTCCTCTCTTTCTAAAGAGGTTATGGCCTGAAGTGTAGCATCACTGTTACTATGAAATAGTGAAAAAGAGACTGAATCCAGGTAATGCATCCAGGTTCAGAAAATTCAGCCCTGAGGCACCACAGATGCGAGAGGTCAGAGTTATGGTTAGACACAAAAAGCTTGCAGTGACTCAGTGCTGGAGAGACATACTGTTTCATCTCAGCACTGAAATGAGCAGCAGGAGTGATGAAAAGGGAGTGGGAAAGGTGAGGAGACAGATTAGTTTTGGGAAGTCCTAAAATAGCAGTGAGGAAAAGTCGTGTATGTCTTCTTCCTGGGCTGCAAGTGGTGTTTTGACTTCCTGTTCTCTGGAAGTTACTAGCTTTTTTCCTTACATCCGTTGGGAAAAAAAAAAAAAGAAAAAGATGAGGAGTGAAAGAGGAAGAAACAAGGAGAGAGACACCATCGTTAGGAGTTTCAGAGCAAGTCCTTTTCACTGTAAGGAGTAATGTATAGATTAATCTGTGTGGTGTGAAGCCATTATAAGATGCAAAAGCCTGGAAAGAACAGCATCTGAAGTGACCAATTACCATCCCTTACAAGACAGATGGGAGATTATTTTTCAACAGCCTGCTATGCTGAAGTGGAGGAGGGTGTTATTCCAGGAAAGTAAAAATCCTTTAATTTGAGACATTTACAGGTAGACTAAAGACTGAACTGGATGGAACAATCCTGCTCTTATGCCCAAAGGTAGGCTTTGTCATGAAAATCTGGCACCCCGAGAATATTATAGATCAAAAGAACTACAGCTGTCAGAATATCCTTCCCTTCTAACCCACCCACAGAGAGCTCCCTAGTCTTTCATTCCTTGAGCTGTCCTTCAGAGGAGTGATCTCTTCTTCATGTATCTCAATATCCTGTGAAAGTAGACTCCACTTTTTTTTTTTTTTTTTTCCACTCTCTGTGCCCTCCTACACAAACTGTGCTGACCAGCTTTCTCAATGAGTCTTCCTCTTTTCATTCTCATGGCAGATTTCTGACCCTTTCACAACTGCCTTTCACCACCCTGCAGCTTTCTTAGCTCTGAACTCTCATAGAAAGCATTCTACACCAACTTCTTCAGATAGACACAGGATATACAACATATTTGATTAGAGCACCAGGAATGGATACTTCATCACAGAAGTGAGCAAAACCAGCTGTATGAACACACAAATGACTCAGCTCCTCAGGAACTAAAACATGGAGTTTCCATTTCAAGCATGGGATGGAGAGAGCCTTCACTGGGCTACTGTAAAAACACAAGGGCACTCTTTTTTTCTTTTTTTCTTGCTGTTGCCATAGTGACCTGTCTTAACAGACTGTATCCTTAGAAATAGATGCTCAGTTAATGTAGTGTTGGGAGTGAGTTTTGCTTCTCACTAGTCATACATGAGCCCCCATAAGTTTCAAAGGCATTTATGCTCCTAGGTATGCCTTTTATAAACAAAGCTTAATTTAGAGCTATAATTTGAAAACTTCAATAAAATCCTGTCATCAGAAAATAAGAGTTTTCCTTATTTGCTATTAGAAGCTATTTACTTGAAAATAATTAGCATAGAGAACATTTGTTTTATTAGGTATTTGGATTTCTATCAGAATTATGGGCTTCTGGATAACACATGAGCTTGGAAAGGCTCCGTTATGCCCTCAGGGTAGTATAAATCCCTCAGAGGAGATAATGTACCACTGAAAGAACATGGTAATAAGGTGAGGCAAACAGAAACAAAAGGTAATTACATTAGAGAATATGCCTTAGACAAAATGCACAATTACAGCACATCAAAGCATAGTAAAATAAAGACTGCAAACTGTCTTCCAGTTTATTTTTACCTTCCCATAAATCCACTGTCTGGAAAATATCTGTTGTTCTTACTCCATAGATTTCAGCAGCTTTTAAGAACTGAGAAATTTGTTCCATCTGCTTGAAAGCCATTTTTGATTCCGAGATCTTTGCAATGGGCTCATTTCCTTTTGGATGTAAACTGTTTATTAATTTGCATAACAGCTGAGAGATAAATATAGAAACAAAATTAGAAAGCAGTCACCAAAAGAGAAGACAATTTCTGCACATGAAATGATGCTGCAAAATGCTTTGACCTGGCCAGTTTCTACCATACATAATTTCTTCAATTCAAAGCAAAGAAGTGATTTCATAAGAATCAGTTTATTAGAAATACATTAAAGCTTTCATTAACTGATGGCAATAGCCTGACCATATAAATCCTAATCTCCTAGAAACAACAAAGCAATCACTGGTAAAGATTATATAACAACTGACAGAGAAGAAAACACATGCCCAAGACAGAAAATTAAGCAATGTCAATTGAAGTATTGTTAAAGTCACTTTGGCAGAAATTCAGCGATTAGCATATTCTTACAACCCACTGCAAACAGCAGCATCTGCCTGTTGTTCAATAAACCAATGGAATACAGTGTTTTAGCTACAGAATTATTTTCAAGAAGAAAACAGTGATGACATATTCCAAGCCTTCAGATTTTCTGTGTCTCTTCACCTTTCCCTGTCAACAATGATTATTCCTTAAAGAGAAAAGTATACATCCTATTTTAAAACACATTTCATAGAACTGTGTAAGAAAAGATACTGAAGAGATGAGTCACAGTCATATGTAGCATGCATGACTCATAAGAATAATAAGTACTGTACTAATCCCAGTATAGTAGTAGAATAATTATCTTCTGAGATTAAGACTCCTGGTAACAGGAAATAAATCAGATACTGAGACTGCACTGGCCACAAGCTCTAACCAATTTTGTTGGGTGAAGACAGAAAATAAGGATACTGTGCATATAAACACAAGCAAGTATATAACTGGACAAAATACTTACCGTTCCATCCATCAACCAGGTCTGAAAATGTTGCCTTCCAGGAGGAGGGTGTTCTATCTGTTCTCCACACTGTACAATAATCCAGTTCACCAGCCTAGACTCTAATTCTGGGTCATATTTCTGTTCAATCTTTTCCTGAACTTCTCGGCTTAAGCCATAGCTTGGTCCTCTGTTAGCCATCTCTGCAACCAAAACAGAACCTACTCAGTGGGTAGAGTCCTGATCTGCAGCTATGAAGTATGCACCAGAAGATTAAAGAATAAAAGAATGAGCATCCTGACCTATATGTTAGACAGTTAAACAGATGTTCATCAACACTGAAAGTAACTGTATAGCACAGGTTATAGCTGTTCTGCAGAACAGGGGAGGGATCAGTGAGGGAATATCCTTTTCCAAAAGCACAAATCAGTTACAGGGTTGGTTTTTTTTTTGTCCAAAGAAAAAAGGAAAAAACAGAAGTACCCCCTGACCAACCACAAAAAGAGAAGAAGAAAAGCAAGGTTTAAAACAGAGGAGGCTTTACAGAGAGACTTCTACTGTGTTTACAGAGAATACAATAGAGTTCTCGGATCAATGTTAAAGCCATCTGCAAATCCAAAAGCACTTTAAAATTGCCTACCTAATGCTTGCTAATAAGAAGGCTGTACATGGATGCTCAAGCAATCCGATTAAAGATGCAGTCAGGGGCTTCCTCAGCAGAGATGCAGGGATGGATATCCAAGATCAGCAAACTGAAAAGCGTTGATGAATTTATGAGTCGGAGGCTGCCACAATGCCCTGCTGCTGCAGCAGCATCGTGGTTTGAAGAACAGTGTATTGATTTGATTTTCCTCACATATGAGGAGGGTCAAAGCAGGGGCGTTGCTAAGAGCCATTAAAGAGGCCTGCCTACTCAGTCACAGCCTGGGGATCCTGTTTATCTCGACCATCTGCAGTCTATTTTCATGCATGTTTCCTCAGCCTTGCGCTGTTCACCCTACAGGCTCAGTTGTACTCCACCTAGTCTGCAGCAACCCAAACTGCACCAAGTAGCCCAGTGCCAGATAGTTATAAATACAAACAGGGGGGGCTTCACCATTCTGTTAATTGAAGGTAACAGCAATTACTACGCCCAATTCATTTTTCATTACAAAGCACAGTAAAACCTTTTTTTCCCTGTTCTGTATCATGATGCTAATAGGTTTAGAGTGTGAAAAGTAACTTCTCCTCTTGCTGGTTCAAGTGTTGATAAAAAGTTTTGACAAGGGGACAATCGTATGACAAATCAAAGAAGGCAGATAATAGAATATCATTTTCACCCTATCACTACTATATATTAGGCTATCAGTAGGTCAATAGTGTCTTGAGAAAAATACTCAAACCACTAAATAAGGAGGGGAAATAATAAAAAACTAATCCACTTACCATAAAGCACAAGGATTGTATTATCTGCAGGTATGAGTCAGCACCCCTTCAGTGACAGAAAGGAAGCTATGCTCATGTACACTTGGTTACATTTTGATTATACCACTGCAACAGTGGGAGGGTAGAGAAGGGAAGGTAAAGCAAGAGACTTCTGATCTAATTTGCACAGATTTATCCTCTACTAAATATAATCATCTTGCTCCTGAGTTGCACTAGATTTCTTAAAATATTTTTCATCCACGCTGAATTACTCACTCTGCTATAAAACAATTCCCCTTTGGCAAATTATTACATGTTCAGCTTCATAGGAAAGGAGGTTGATAAACCTGAGGTGGATTCAAAATCAGCTTTGTCTACAGAAGCCTTTTTGCTGCATTTGAAAAGAAAAAAACAAGCAAACAAACAATCAGGGGGAAAGGAATAGAGCTCCTTGTATATCTCTCATAATGGTTTCTTCACCCACTACTTTCTCATTTTAAGACCACTAACTCTCAGGTTTATACTGCTTTGGATGCTGCTGGACTTGAACAGACTCCAGAGATGAAAAATTTAATGCATGACCTAAAAATCATTGTTGTCCTCAACAGGCATTTCATTTACTACTTTCTCTTCTCCGCACTGGTAGTTTCAAAAACCCTATGAGACATTTGATTACATAACACAGAGCATGCTACGTGACAGGGCCACCGCTTGAACACTTTCCATCCCCAGCAAAACACAGGAACCAAGGCTGCAGACCAAGCCTGAAGAACAGAGGAATGAACTGCAGCTGCAACACTAGCAGGCAGTACATTCATTTGACAGCCTTTCCATTCAAGCAAATATTAAGGGACAGGTGTTACATTCTTTGGCCAGTCCCACAAGGAATAAGCAGCTTTATTTTGCACTTTCAGATCTTTTTGCAGTCCGCTGTTCAGAAGGGAGCTAAGTAGGTTGCTTGGCTGTTTGTGATCACACCAGGGTATTCAGTGCTCACTGGCAACAAGATTTCATTAAAGCCACCTCCCTTGGCATCAGCTGCCGAGCCCATTTCCTAACTTGGGGGCAGGGACAGGTAATTTAACTCTCCTAAGCTGCAGAGCAGAGGTCTCCCCCTTCACAGATGGTGGCTATGCAACCTATTCCCAAGGGGCCACTCCATACTGTGAAAGCTGAAAAGCAAGCTTGTCCATCAATATCAATTTTTAATAAGACATTGAAAACCAGAAAAGCTGCAGAGGATCGGAAAAATGCCAGCCCAGCTCTCCAGTATTTCCCAAGTAGGAGTAATCAAATCATAAGCCTCCTTCTGTGCCATCAAACCTGGGGAAAATAATGGATTTGTTTATTTGTTTATTTATTTATTAAAGTGGTAGTGTTGATGCAATTTACTGAAAGCTCTATAATAAATCAGAGCATGACACTTTGATTAGGGAACTAAACTGATTCTGAAACAACATGACACATTAAAAAGATTAAAGCTGGCTAACTAGTATGTCCTATAATGACTGTAACTGAAAAATCATTAAAGACTGACTATATTTTCAGTTTGTAAAAGAGTGTGTTCCCAGGCCTGAACTATTTAATATGTTATTAGAAGACACAACAAAAAAGCCAACACTCCAAAGAAGATCCAAGGTCATGCCAGCTTTGATAAATAAACAATAACATTAAAAAAAACTCCTTGAAATCAGTCTATCCGGAAGAAGGCAAAAATGTGTCTCCTTGTAGCCAAAGTGTAGCCATCATCATAAAAGTATTTTCAGAATGTAGCACTCTATCCTATGAAAAAGCAGATGTTAGAAAAAGATGAAGAGAGTGATGGAAGATAAGCAGCTGGTCACAGATGCTGGATAAGACACTGTAGCTCAAGGCCTTGGCTGAATAAAATGTGGGAGGTGCAAGAGCAACGGGAATATCATATGCCAGTTCTGACAATCACTCTCCAGAAACATGGTGAAATAATGAAGTAAATTCAAATAGACACTCCAATAAGCAGAGAATTGAAAATGAGAGCCTTTACAGCAATCACTGTAGAAGGATTATCTGTCCACCTTGCCAAGGTCAGAAGTTAGGAAATGGCGAGCACCTGTGGCTGAAAGCAAAGAATAAATGAACTAATTCCAGTTCCTTCTGCTGGACAGGCGTATTAAAGCCTCAGAGTTAGAAATGTGATGGGGAAGAAAGGGGCAGGTTTTCAGTAGCAAAGGTACTACCATTGCAACACTTCATCTACTGCTTCTGATGGATTTTATCCACGTATTTTTTCTTGGGAATACAAGATTAGAATTTACAACTAAAAATAGAGCTGAAGCTTGATTACTTGAAGTAGGATTTCATGCCTGCAGCACTGTGGCTCATCTTATGCTTTCAGATAACCACAGTATTACCCTATAAATTCAAAAAACTTTATCAATCTATAAACAAATGCTGCCAAAAACAACAAACCTGACATTTAGATCCAGGGTGACTCAACAGCTTTCAATGTCTTCCAACTGGAACACAGAGATAAAAGTAAAACCCTGCTACAGAGACACCCTTCACCTTTGCTAGATTTGCTGTTTGGAAATTCACTCCTTAGGAAGAACCTGGTGTTTCAGCCATCCCAAAGCACTATCTTCCAAAGTATGCTGGATCAGTTCCCATCAGATAAAGCTATCCAGCAATTAGAATAACTGGGAAGTCCAAGTTCCACTTCCCTGGTTCACTACAGTGTAATAATAGACCTTCTCTAACTAAGGTTTTTGGTTTTGTTTTTTAAAGAGAAAAAAACATCAGGAAATGTCTGTAAAAGAGTTTCCTTCACAAGGAAAACTTCTGAAAGGCTGCTGAAAGATGCTCCCTGCATATACAACTAGGTTGTGATAACACATTTTCTAGAGTTTGGATGCTAAGGTTCAATGCAAGCTCAGTGCAAATACAGGGCCTTTTTCAGGGAGCTGCAAGGCCAGGTCAGCCTTCTTGCACACCCTTGGGTTTATTCATGGCCTTGCTTTGTCATAAGATACCTGGAGATGTTCCACACATGACAACAAGCCAGACTAGGGGGAAAAAAAAGCTATTAGAATATTGCCATGTTGTAACTGTGCAAACCAGGTCATAGAGATATCAAATCTAGGGGACAACATTAATTAAAAAAAAATCCAACTTCCTCAATATTTGGAATTCTAAAATCTAGAGTGCCTCAAAGACAAGTGATAAGCAAGTATCTCTTTTACCTGCAAAAGAGTTTCTTTGACAGTTCTCAAGATGTTAAAACCCAAGCAAGTGCATAGTTTAAACACCTCAAATTTGGTATTAAAAGCCAATTAATTAAGGAAGAAAGGACCTTCCTATTTGTGGGACAGAACAGAATGCTTTGACATGCTGGTCTGGAGGCCAAGAACAATTCCTAAGGCTACCATGACCAGAAGTGTTTCTGGGATTCCTAAATTACTGACCATTTTCCAGGCAACTTGCCAGCAGAAAGTTACCACTTCAAAGTGGAAAATAACTCCTGTGGATATATACACCAGCATTCCCAATATTCATGATGACCAAGAGGGTAAGTTGTGGATTTTTTAAGTCTTGTGCTTGATTGACAGACTCCCTGAAAGAAAATCAGCACATTTTATCACATCAATATTTTATCTTTCCCCAACAAAAACAATACCTTCTGATATCTGTCTTGATTTGAAATTTTTACATTGGAATTACCAGAACAGAAATAACATCTTTATTTCATTGAAACATAGGTCAAAGCAGACAGTAAGACTTACAAACAAACCAAATCCCCCAAATAAGTAAATAATTATTTTTACAATTAGGGATTTAGCTTTGCTGTCAGACATTTTATCAAGAGTTATTGTCACAAGGACTAGCACACTCTGGTATACTTTCTGCCAGCAAACCATGTTCAACACAGAAGTAAAGGAGAGGTTTCTTGTAAGGCCCTGACCTGATTCCAGGCAACCCATGTCCTTCAGAGCAGAGTCTTTTCCAGGACCGAAGTCTAGGCAGGGCATTTCACAGAATCATCACTCCAACCCATAAGTGTGCTATACTGTTAAGCATAAATATAGGCACCTGCTTCCCCCCTGACAGGCAATCAGTGACCTTCTCGTGTTGCCGTGTGGGAGGCAAGTGGACAACTTAGGGCAGGTCTGAAGGCCCAAAAAGAACACAACCTTTCATGTATTAGCCTAAAAACATTTTAAATTTGTATTTTAGTTTCAGAACCAACTGACTGGACATTCCAGCAGCTATTGTTTACTTTTATTTCCAAATATAAATGCCAAACAAGTCAAGACACTGGAGCAGTGCAGCTGGCTAAGAACATGTCTATTCCTCACCCATGAACAAATCACAAGCTACAATTATTACATTATATGGAGGACACCTATTTCTCTTCAATGGTGTAGAAGCACTGGACCATATAACATACATATGAAAGATTTGAAAGAGAAATACAAGGTCAAGCCTGAAAATAATACTGCAATAAGTCCTGTAATTTAGATTTATGCATAACATGGCTGAGGCTGTAACTATCTTCTGTTCTAGCCTAATATATATTTATGCACTCCTGTACACAGAGAAAGCTCTCAGTTCGGATATTTGTGAGGGTTTTTTTCCTCTTTTTCTTACAGGTTTTCTCTACTCAGGGATTTAGCCTACAGCAGCAGAGACCGTCCCAGAGTCCGGACAGGTACAGCCGAGAGGGTTAATTGTTTACAGGGGGTTTAGACTTGCCGGAGGGGAGTTTTACGAGTGGCTGCCCCGATACTCACTCCTGTGCACAGAGAAAGCAGCCTCCTCCCTGCCTGCTCTGCTGGCCCGTGTGGAAAGGAGTTAAAAAAGCAACCCATCCAGTTAAACGTGCTGCTGACTGGTCAGTATGGTATTTACTGTCTTCATCCAAAGTCGATGTGGGAATTCAGACACATGTTGTTCGAAAGGATGTGGGGGTGCAGATGACAGGCTAGAGAGTGCCACAGCCTGTTGCTGACCTCAGAGGACAACTTCCATGGCTGTGTGTGGTGTGAGCAGGTAGATTATCAGCACAGCCATTCTCTGTGCTGCACTCATCAGACAGGTAAATCCCACAATCAGGGGGCCCCTGTGCCCTGCCTCTCTCATA
>JAOEGS010022606.1:0-15563 GCA_025447755.1 Corythornis vintsioides | reverse complement strand
GGAGAGAGGGAGGGAGAGAGAGAGGGAGAGAGGGAGGGAGAGGGAGAGAGAGAGGGAGAGAGAGAGGGAGAGAGAGAGGGAGAGAGAGAGGGAGAGAGAGAGGGAGAGAGTTTTGAAAGGGTAAGCCAGGTGTCTCCATAGGCACACAACTGAATAACTTAAAAATCAAGACAGTTAAAATCTCACTACTCCCCAGAACAGTTTTCCCTCTCACTGGGTTCCTCCCCCCAGGGAAGGAGATAAGGTCCAAGGTGAAACAACAAGCAGAGACCTAATCCAGCAACATTGACCAAAGCACTGGTTCAGAAAACTCTGTATTGCAATATGACTAGAGCACTGAAAACATTTGAGCAGCTTCAGACACATGGCTGGTTCTAAGTTTCTCTCTGAGCACAATTTGATATGAAAAGTAGTGTACCATAAATCTCTTAGCCCCATTGAGTAACTGAGTGTCTAAGAGAGCAAATAATCAAAATTAACATATCAATGAAATATCAGGAGGCAGTTATTCTAAGGCCTATACAGCCAGGGATTTTTGGGGAACATTACTTTGTATTTAGCACTGATCAAAGAGAAAATAAGCTAAACTGAAGCTACACAAACCAGTATAATTTAACTAAAAAAAAAAGTATAGATAGCTGAAGTGTGTAATACAAAGCCAAACAGAAGAGACAGAACAAGTAGAATACTTGACAAGATAAAAATCCAAGCATAACTGCATGAGTACAGTTCAATAGACACAGAATAAGAACACTTATTTATTAGCAAAAAAAGTTGAATAAACTTTAGAGACTCTTTCAACGCAGACTAGTCCATTGCAAAGTTTAATCCCAAGCAAGAGAAAGCATGCCTCACCATTCTGTGCCTTTTTAGAAAGCACCATTGTTTGTTCCACATGTGAGGTCTCTAGTAGTTTGATTTTGCAACAGATCTGAAAAAAAATATTGGTAAGGACTAGCAACAGCTGAGGTCAGCTGGTCATGCTTTTATTTCTTTGTCATGAAAACTGTTACCTGCTTCTTTGGTGTTGTATCTTAATCAAGCTTCCTGCCTATCTGGAAAAGATTTTTTGTTATTTGCTCGTGAAACTTGAATGACTCTTCACTAACTGCCCAGCAGAGGTTAAGTAGTTTAAGCATGACATGTAATATGAATACCTCGAGGTGCTTATTCCATTAGCATTGTTTGATCAAAATCAACAACACATGCAGCTGAGTGTCTCAGTTAGTGTCTAGATTTTCCTTGTACTATGACAGGAGTGTGAGCACCAACCTGTCCGTGGTACTCAGGTAACAGATGAGCCCCACAGTCATTTTCAGACCTGCCGAAAGTGGAAGACAATGAGATCACTAACAACCCAAGAGTGGTACTGAAAGTGAAGATTAAGGTATTCAGAAACCTCCCCCACCCCTCAGCAGTACAAGACAGCTGGTAAATTGAAAAGCATCAGACATAGATGATTTTGTGTCATATTTCATAAGAATTTATTACAAAGGATTTAATATTTGGTACCATTCAGAGCTTTCCAAATATGTAATACCCTAGTTTAACAAAGTATTTCTACAGAGGAAAGAAGTACTTCTTTTTAAACCTGACTAATACTAAAAATACTTCATCATCTAGGCAACTATTGGCAAAGATGAAAGAGGTGCCATAGGCATTAACTCATGGGATAAAACATAGAACCAAGTAGAAATGGAATGGAACCATAACATGAATATTACATTAATAAGATTGTTACACCTTCCTAATAGGTCACAAGCTAGTCACAGTAGGATGTAAATCTCTGGTTATCATCTGTCCCTTATTCTTCTGAGGCTTCTGAGCATGACAAATTGACAGTAATCAAAATGTTGGTGACAATTTCTACCACAAATAGAAGGAATATGCTGTGTTTGCAAAGAGAAATACCAATGGAACTGCTGTGGCAAAGTTAGAGGAAAATGTCTGTGCAAGGTCTACCTCAAAGCCACCTCTTGATGCTTATAGGAATACAGGAGTACTTTAGAAATTGGGAGGTGAACAGAGAAGGGCACCAGCATTCACTGAATCTCCAAATAGTGCCTGGAACACTGGCCGTGAAGCATCATCTCTGCCTCGACACTCCTGCTGTGTGCCCCTGTAATGGAATACTGCCACTCATCTCCACTGAAAAAGCAGAGAAGGAAAACAGAGAGAACTACAACACATATAGCATGCAAGTAAAATAAAATAAAGAACAATCCCATCTCTAGGATGAAAAACCCTGGGTTTTGAGCAACTGATGCTGCAGTTTTGTATCCTCCTGTTGACTGTGAACTGTTATGCTGCCTTCTCCCACCTCATGTTATTATAGCAGAACAATGGAGGAAAAACAAACAAAAAAACAAAAAACACAGAAAAACTGACATAAAAAACCCACCACCAAACAAGAATAGATAAAAAGATGACAACTGTTTAACAACACAAACAGGACCAACCGTCAGGAATGGAAACAGCCAAGCAATTTGTGTAAGTTACCTGAATTAACTTTTCTTAAAAGTAAACACATCCAAGAGGTTTTAAAGCTTAAGAAAGTAGCAAATTGCATATTCATACAGACAGAAAAAAAAAAGCCTACTCCACAAACACAAATACCTGGAAACAAGATTTCATGTAATGTTGTAATTCCTCTAATATCCTGAACTAGATCAACTGAGTTAGGGAATTGTTAAAGTAACTTGAATTGGAAAGTTTGCATCTAGAACCAGGTTTTTTACTCTTATACAAGTATTTAATTTTTTTACATCACAGCTTCTTGCTTTTTGCAGTGCTGAAGCCTGAATGTACAGGAACTAATCTGAAATTTTGTTGATTTTTTTCTTTTGTCATTGGTTTAGTTTTGTCCTTTTTTTCTTTCAGTTGTTTGTGCTTTTCAGAAAAAAAAAAAAACAACCCAAAAACAAATACTGACAATGCTAACACTGAAAACACCAAACTCTCTAGAAAAAAACTTATGCTCAGGAACTTGAGTCTTTTAACGTAGCAACTGTGATGCCATCTAGAATTTAAAATACTGAAGTCAGAAACAACTATTTACTTTTGACTCATGTTGCATATTAAGACCTGTCTGAACAAATTCCAGCCTCTCACCTAAGTTCTTCCCTCTCTCAAGTGTATGAATTGCACCATATTTTTTTACAAAACACAGGTCATAACTGCAGTTACATCAATTCACTATTCAATTCTATGAATTTACATTACAGGAATTATCCATTTATCAAATTTAATTTCCTTATTTCCAGACTTGCACTAGTGCACCAAAAATTCCCAACTCTGGAAGATGCTGTTCCTAGTCATACAGTTTTCAAGTCATAGAAAAGGCAGCAGTGCCCTATGATGTTGAACTCCCCACTAAAAGCGTCACTGTATTGATCCATTTTTAGTTCACATGAAGATTATATATTGATCCCTTAATAGCAGGCCCAAAAATTAACTATTACAAAGACAGCCTGGAGACAAGGACATAAACTCTACTGATAAGCACAGAAAAGAGAGCTCTATCAGCACTTTTGAGGCCCTGTGTATTCAGAAGGTAACTTCTTCCTTATGTAGTTCCCCAAGCACACCATCAGTGTGCCTTCCACTTTGCAATTTTAACAGTACTTCAGAATATAATCGAGATTTTACCTGAGATCTGTTTATTATGCTTCATGTTACTCACTACTAATAGTAACAATAACTTCAGCAAACCCTTAAGTTGTATTTTGCCTTGCACAGGTAGTGTCAGTTGTTAAGACACTAGAATGTTACAGCAAAAGGAGAGTAATGAAAAGGTGTCAAGACATGGGAAATTAAAAATTTTACTGTACAGGTCAATAGGAACAAACATGAATTAACATTTCAGTACAAAAGTGTAGGAAGCTTTTGAAAAAAAAAAGTTTAATTGGTGAGAGCTTCTGTACACAACAGCAGCACTCCTCCACGTTTTGGACTGTCTGTGCAAATACCATGAAAAAACAGAGGTAAGGAAACAGCAGATAAAGCACAGTTCCTACTGTCACAGTCACAGGCCTCGCATCATCTCATTAAGAACAGGGTTTCTGCTACTTATGAAAAAGAGTCAGGTGTAGAGATCATGCACTTCTGCTGCTTTGCAGCTTATGCTAGTGTTGCCAGCTTGTCAATTAAATCATCAACAGTATTCACAAGAAGTTTGATGTCCTCCTTCTCACTCATGCGATGCTGGCC
Source organism: Corythornis vintsioides (assembly GCA_025447755.1). Taxonomy (NCBI): domain Eukaryota; kingdom Metazoa; phylum Chordata; class Aves; order Coraciiformes; family Alcedinidae; genus Corythornis; species Corythornis vintsioides. The sequence continues at coordinate 11,354 of JAOEGS010022606.1, read as the reverse complement.
CATTTTGCGGAGGGTAACATCCACATCTCTACTCAAAACACCATCAGCAACTTGCATAGAGATCTGCCAGGGGACATCACCATCCTTCATGCCATGGATAAGTCGTATGGGACACCTTATAGGAATAGGCCTATTTAGCACACAGTGATTTTCTGCTTCTCTGATGAAGTTGTATGTCAAGGAGTAATACCCTTCCTCATTATTCTTTGTTGGAAACTTCCATTCACCTTTTTCTTCTATTTCCTTTTGTGCCTATATATATATATATATAAAAAAAAACCCAAACAAACAGATGTTATGAGTTCTATAGAGCGCCCCAACTTCTGTTCTACATACACTAAAATTTCCTCAGGTGTAAAATTTTACGTCATCCTTTTTTTATTAGCAGAGAAGGTAGATTCCTGCTTGTCTTCCAGCATCTGAAAAGACAATACCATCTCACAAAATCTCTGCACATCTCTCCTGCAAAATCTTGTAAAGAGCCACCAATGAAACCAAATTTATCACAGAATCTATCAGAAAGAAAAAGATGTCTAGCCAGAATAAACAGTAAGTCTTTCTGGCTTCAATCAGTTCACTGAACATCAAAGAAGAAGAATCTCAGGAAAATGAAGTTTTTGCAGTCATTAGTCTTTGCCACAATAGCTGTGCATCTCCAGGATCTTATCTTAGTATTAAGTAGCAATAGTGACACTACACAGTGCCTTGGAAAAAGAAACAGGAAAATACTGTAGTTATTCTGAAGTACACGTTATGCATTGCCATACTGATGTCACATTGTAACACCTGATCTTCTTTCCTGAATGCTGAACATTATCATCATCAAGGAAGCAACTGAGAAAGAGATTTCCCACCAATGAATCTGAAGAAATCCCTTTCTGCACACACACAATCTGTGTTACTCATCTCATCCAATATCATCTCAATTATCTTAGCAGCTACTTCTTCATCCTTGAAAGCACAAGGATCCAATTTGATTGCAAATGTAAGATATTCAACACCAAAACCTAATGGATTGCTGAACAGCAGGGACCTGACTTCATGTCCTATCTGCCAATACAAACTCATTCTAGGCAGTGCTCACATTAGCTTCATACTAGAAGCACAGTATTTTGCAGACTTATAGATTATATAATATAAATATTCAGCTTACCTTCACCACAAACACATAAAACTTACTGGAAGACTTGCAGGAAAAGCAGTTTGAACATCAGAATTTCTTATACACTTGATAAGATTTTTAGATTGCAAAAAAACCAACCATGAAAAGTTACCTCAATGGGAAGCTTCTTAAAAGCTGTTACAAGATGGTCTGCTGCTACAGATACTCCAACCAGAGCAGCTACTTTATCTGGGCGTGCTATTGCAGCATGAAGCATCAGCCATCCACCCAAGCTCGAGCCCACCAGAATCTGGAAAGAAAATAAGATTATATTTTACAGGAAAGGTCTAATAATCTTTTCCTTCTTTTACAAAGCATCAGTTTTCAGTTGTTTAACTACTTAAAACTTGGGCACAATCCTGCTGTCCTTACCCAGGCAGAACTGCTGTCACCTCCAGTGGAAATTTTGCCTGAGTAAGCATCACAGGATCTGGTATTTTATTATTCTTTTTGTTGCTCATTGTAGAGGTGCAGTGCAGTGAAAGGGGTCAACAAAATCAACTGGTAATACACTTATTTTTACTAGTATTTCCAGGTTGCAGGAGATTTCAAGTTTCTCACAGCTATTTATAAAGAAACTTCAGAAGTCATATGTTGCTTCTAATTTTTTTTAAAGCTATTTTTATCATCTAGAGTATCTTAACTTGCAACATCCCTGAAAACCCTTTAAGTAATGCATCAGTATGGGACATGACATGCTTCTTCACAAAAAAGGATGCACTGCACTGAAGAAGTTCCCTGTCCCCTTTCAGGTGAAACGTGCACCATGAGGCTTTTCCAGGTTCCTTGGGGTGACAACCCTGTTGTAAGAAGGAAGCTCTAATAAATGACCTTCAGGAGGTTCTGCCAACCCAGATTTCCATGATGTTGTGACCTGCCTGCTTGCAAAAGAGGTCTTATTATGACCTCTCAAGTTACTCAGCTTGAAAGTCAGACGTCAGTTGTTAAATAGAAGCTACCACTGATCAGCTATTATGGCCTATTTTTGATTAATGTTCAACCACGAGGACAAAAAAATTATGTATTTTAAAAAAAATCTATAACCTGTGGTCCATCTGTAAGTTCATCCAGTATAGACAGAACATCTTTTCTCCACTTCCCAATTGTACACTCCTCAAATTTACCATCTGAACTTCCACATCCTGTGTAATCAAATCTGAAAAAGCAAACATCAAAATGACAGTCACAGTAGTGTGTACAGAAACACAAAATTCTACTGTTTGGTTGGCTTCAATCAAATTAAACAGAGGACAAGATACTGCATTGAATATATTCTTACTTGATCTGGTGTATCACTAGCACATTAAGTGTAAATGCAACAAAGGCAACTAAGTGATGCAGCATTCTCTTATGATTTGTTATAAAAATATCCAAATTAACCAGGATATTTCCCAAACAAATAATTCCCCTTTTTTAAATTGTACAAATGCTCTTTCACGAGATGCCCAAATAGGAAGAGTCATGAAACTGCATTCCACCTAGGATATCAGAGTATAACCAAGCATGAGCATATTCTTCTGAAACCAGAGCAGACACTGGGTAAGTTACTAAGATGTGGCAGTTCAGAAGCGTGCTTAGAGTGGTAACTTAAAAATTAAAACCCCACGTCTTTTCTTCTTCATTTCTGTGGCCACAGCCATATGTAACACATAGCATTGGTTGGACCACAGAAATTTATCACAGAATTTTCAGAATTACTATCAAAATACATTCTCCCGATTTACTTCAGTCTCACTACAGACAGGAACCCTATGTCTGAAATGGAAGAAAGACACTTCATGGCCTGGCTCTAGCACGAAGCAGGTGCATTCCAAACCAAATGCCAAGGTTTACATGTGTTTGTGAAAACCCTTTCCCCCCAACCCATGGCACTAGTTTCATTTTCTCAAGAGCAACCCTGTGAACGTACCTGATGAAGGCATGACCTAGAGAGTTGCAGAAATCCTCAAGAGCAGTAGCTTTCTGACCGTTCATATTTGATTTAAGGCCTGGAAGGAAAACAACCCCTGGATTCCTGCCTTTTAGTTGACGATAGGCAAGATTTGGTTGATCTTGTCGAGTAAAAAAGCTGACAGATGATTTCAGCCTGCAAACTAATAGAAGAGCTATTTAGCACCATCATCATGATAAACTTGACTGTAATGCTTAGTATTTTATAAAACTAGGCTTTGGGAAATGTATGGCTATTATGTGAATATAATACTTTATTCTTTTCTCTTGAGCCCAGTTGTCTCCTATATTTTTAATGACTTAACTAGTATTGATCAACCTAAAAGGGAAAGACGATTGTGGTTCATTCTCAAATCATTACATGCCAACCATGTAAGAAGTTCACTCTGGAATTAGCGAAGTGATTCATGAAGCCAAATGCTAAGATTTCCCGTAACTCATGTGTCCTCATGTTCTATGCCATCTTGAATATATTTACTCATTCCACATGAAATGGTTAAGACGTTTCATTCCCTTAGTTTAACTTTTTGGGTTTTTATCAAAACTGAATATGAAATAAATTTTAGGACTGAAGTACTCTGTGCAACCATTAGATTTACAGGCAAATGAGGTGATAACATTTTTGATGAAAATTAAAAACAAAGGACAAAACTCCACTGGATTCAAACCCTAGATCCACCAGATCTATGAAGAAGATGTACAACAGGGCAGTTCAAAAATTGGAATTGGGAAAGGGCCTTGTGACTAAGATTTTCAACATGAGAAACATAAAACTACATTAACATTGTTTAAAACCCAATAAATAACATCTAGTCTTTTCATCATGTCATCATCAATTATTTCTGCTTCAGTTAATGATTACCAACAGAAACATGGAAAAAATAGCCTATTTTAACACTGTCATCTTAACATCAATCTTCTTCTCAGATATGAAGCACAAAATGAAAAAAAACCCACACAAAAAAAAAAGCTACATTTTTCAGTACTTTACAGAGCAATACATTAAACACAACCCATAAGAAGAAACAGTGGACCATTTGAGAGCTATGATTTCCTTAGACATCTTCAAAAAAGGCACAGATATACCATTACATGGTGTATTCTTCCTGCAAAAACTACATTATTTCAGTACTCAGAGTGTTTATCCAGGATAAAATACCACTTTGCAAAACTTTGTTTTTGCTACTTTTAAAAAGTGAAAGACCATTTAGTGCAACTTCTGTCAAAGTGCTCTGCAACATACTACACCAGAGAGGTTTTCCCATCAGCATCAACTTAGCAATGATTTTGTTTTCCTTTACTTCAAGAAAACAAGCTAGACGCATTTGGAAAGCAAACATAGACTGTTATTCACATAATAAATATTTTTTAAAAAAAAGAGTGGTTTTCAAACAAGGAAAAAACATTAACAAAGGAAATGCCAACGAATTATTGACTATACTGAATCCAAACACCTGCTAGAGTATTTAAGTTTGTACCTCTACTAAGAGAGGGCAAGTGGTTTGTAGAGAGGTGTTATGGAGACTTATTCCACTCTATTATACCACTCAGCAAGACAATTTGTTGAACTGAAAGCTTGGTCAAGAGACTTTGACACTCTTCAATCTTAGAAGATTGTTTCTTCAATGCTGTAAATCAATGGCAGAGTGTAAAAACTATACAACTCCAAGTAATGCATCGGGGCTCCCTAGTGGTATAATAACTGGATAAATCCTGCAAAAACAGGCTGCAACTGTATGTCGCCACTTAACTGTTCTGCAGCTTTGAGTTCTGTTTTCTCACTATCAGAGAGTTGACATTCAAGGGGTTTGGGGGGTTTTGTTTGTGTGTGTTGGAAAATTTGCATGAGTAAATGTGGATGCTTGACAGATGCAGGACACAGCTAGTATTCAGCACTTTCCTCCTGTCTACACAGAAATTATCTTATTTGAACTATAGGTTAAAGACAATAATCTTTCCTAGAACAATAGGACAGTTCTTTATCCTACTGATGCATCAATTGTTATAAAGGGGGATAAATGCCACAGTAAAGATATATTTATGGAAATGCATCCAAACTATGGCTATTGGTTTGCCTGTGTCTCTATCAGTAAGTCAGTCACGTCTTCACCTGCCAGTGACAGAGGAGGTATAAGAAGTGCTAAACTTGACAGAAAAAGGATTATTCTTCCCCCAATTAAGCCCTGACAACCATCACTGAAGTCACTGGTTTTCCATGCAGCAACACTCTGGAGGTGCCCTCAAACTGTTTTGACATTGGACAGGAATTAAACTGAGCTACAAGACACAATGGCTATCCAAGCTATTCCACAAACCAGCTCTCTGCATTTAATAAGTGCATCAGCAGCAATCCCAATCTGAATAATGCAAAAGCCTAATGCAACCAGCCCAGCCAATGAAAAAAATAAGGCTCACTGGAATCACACTTTCAGACTTCCCTTTAGACAGACAAAACCATCAATAACTGAGTAACTAAATCAGTAATTTCTTGTCCCAATTTCAGTGAAAGACCTCAGTAAGATCGGGGAAGCACTTCTAAAGGGTAAAAGGTAACTGCTGATTAACCCAGTCTCAGAGCACCTCACAGCACACCCAATTCCACCTGTTGTGATGACACTACCACTCTGAACATATAAATAAGAAAATATACAAAACCCCACTGTATCCATGTTTCGTTGATTTGCGTTTGGTTTTTTTCAGATACAAAATGCAAACGAGTGCATGCAAAGTGGCGAGTAACTTTTACACACTTCTACATCAAGCGATCTTAGATGAGGTTCACTACCTCATTCAGAGCACTTGTCTGTCAAATTTAAAGAAACGAATAATCTCCGTGGGAGAAGCACCGAGCCTGGCACACGAAGAAGTTCGTTCGGGCGTTACCATCTCCCTCAGAAGCAGCAGCGGCGGCGTTTGCAGAAGGAGTTCCCGCCAACCGCGCACACGTGGGCAGGCAGCTGCTCGAACCCGCACAGCTCTGCGCGGTCCCTGCTCCCCCTCGGCTGTTCGCACAGACACCGAGCACCACCTCAGGCGGGCCTGGCAGGGGAGGGAAAGACCGCCACAAAGCCCTCAGAGTGCAGCGGAGCGAGTGACAACATCCCCGCCCCAAAGTACGCGCCCTGCCTGTTCCCGAACGGGGCAGGGCGCTGAAGGGGACGACGGGGTGCCACCCGCTGCTGTCCTCGACGGCCGCGGCACACAGTCCATACACCCGCCTCAGCACGGATCCTCTTCCCCCTGACTGACCGACACCCTTTTCTCCACAGCCGGCGGCGACGGAGCAGCGCCGGAATGCCAGCAAGGCCGGCCCGGGGCCCTTCCCTTACCCGTGAGCCCCAGGGCCGTCCCTAGCGGCGACAGCAGCACCGAGACGCCGCCGCCCCGCATCAGCCCCCATAAGCCGCCCATCACCGCCACCGCCGCCCTCGCCATGGCCGCCACCCGCCTCCGACGCGCCCCGCCCCGCGCGGCGGCCAGGCCCTCATTGCGCACGCGCCGCCGGGCGGTGCCGGGCGCGTGCACCGCCCTTTTCTTACCTCGGGAGGCGGGGGCCGGGCAGCGGGAGAGGCGGGGCCGGGCAGCGGGAGAGGCGGGGCCGGGCAGCGGGAGAGGCGGGGCCGGGCAGCGGGAGAGGAGGGGCCGGGCAGCGGGAGAGGAGGGGCCGGGCAGCGGGAGAGGAGGGGCCGGGCAGCGGGAGAGGAGGGGCGCGGCGCGCGCTGCGTTGGGAGGGCTCTGGGGCCGCGCCGGGGGCTGCCGCTTTGCAGCGAGGTGTTGTCCCTAAGGAGCCTTAGGAGCGGCTCCCGGGAAGGGCCTGCGCTGGCTCTGTCTGAGCTGGAGTTGATTGTCCCCGCAGCAGACCTCCCCATGCTCTGCTGGGCGCTGAGAGCTGCAAAGGTGGTGGGAACACCCCAGGCTTGGCGCTGCTGTTTTTTAAACAGGGTGATAAAAAAAAATGAGAAAGACAAATCATGTACACACTGTAAACAGACTATGCTGCTAATTTCACTGCCATCGGAAATGTTTTTCTATGGAATGGTGAAATAGAGCATTACTAAGAAATCCAAAATTGCTTGCAAGACTATTTAAATAGTGTCTGTTTGAAAGACAAGGAGAAATGTGGAGCAGCATGTAAATATTTAAAACAAATGCGTTTTAAAAAAAAGTTTATTGAAATGCCTTCATTGTGTCATGCAGGATACAAAAATCATTAGAAAACCTTTATAATCATACTTAGGAGTAAAATCAAGATACATCAGGAAAAATAATAATTATAGAATAGACGAAAGCAATTTATTTCAGATAGTGTTTTAAATCATTAGATTACAAGCTGTGGTCTGCACAGATGGTAACAACTGTCTTGTGATGACAGTCCCTTCTCTGGTGACTCAGGTGGAAACTGATGTTCATTGTACTAGAGCAACCAGATCACCTCTGTATACCACAAAAAAAAAAAAAAAATATTAACCCACTTATTACAGATACAGGGTTTAAAAAGTATAACAAAAATATTCTGCCAGCATACCTACATTCCGCTTTCAGTTCTTGACTTGTTCCATCAAAAGCCATTAACTTTTCATAAAGAAAAAAGCTAATGTGCTTTCTTCTATTACACAAACCACATAGCACATAAGTTTTGATTACTGAAATAGAACCTCTTGCAAGTAATATCATAAGAGACTTGCTTGAAGTTCAGTTCAATTAAATATGTTTTTGCAATATTTTCATGAACTTTGAAGTTATTTTAAAATAGGAGAGCACTGCATCCTCAATTCTTTTGTTGTTTTAGGAATCTCAATCTCTAGTACTTGAAATTTTGGAGGGTTTTTACTCCTACCCTATTTTGTGTAAATTCTTAGAGCTTGCCTCTCTCTTTTTATTATATTTGACAGTCTTATTCTGTGCACATATGCACTTCAAACAAATTAAAACAAAAGAAATAACAATAACAAAAAACCCCTAACTCTGAAACTCTCCAGGTCTGAAAACTTGACTCTTAAAGAATTTAGACAGCGGGGATTTGATTCTGACTTCAAGGGGACCAATGTTTGAGAGGTTTCAGTAAAGCATTCACTTGGCACAGAGTAAGGTGAGAACCATGCTGGGACCTTACTACATGAAAGAAAACTGCTGTAGTGTCTAGAATCAGCTCATTTTGTTCAATGGGGAAGATTAAAAACAAACTGACAAAAAAACCCTCCTCATTAAGTGTTTAATACGTGTTTCCATTTCATATCCTTGTGGAAAATGTATCTTTATATTTTTTCTTTTTTTGTTGAGCTCCATAGATACAAACTTTAAACATGTAGTTGGTGCCACTGTTTGAACACACAGAATATCACAACAATTCTATTACATGTCATGAAGAGTTTTGGCACTGTCCTCTTACAGAAAGTTAGGTACAGCCAACAATATCACAACGTCATGATAAGGGAATCAAATAACTCTTTGGCTCTGTTGTAATACTTCACTACTAAGGCAAGAACTGTGTGTACCCTAGGGTTGCCTTTTTGTTTATATCTTTATAAAATACTTGACTAAAACTTTTAAAGTCACCTCATCACCTATAAATGTCAAATGCTGCATATTAAAATATATGCTTATGTCACCTTTTTGTTCCATTACTAGAATTTTTGCATACTGATGAGAACATACACGTTCGTAAATGGTTTAGTATGAGTTTATGAGGACATCCTCCATATGAGAATTTGTAGAAAATTATAATTGGATCAAGACACTGTAATTAAAATTGCCTGATTATTCGATCTGGAGCACTACGATTCTCTCAACAGCTTTAGCTCTTTCATCCCTATAAAGTCCAACTAAAACAAGTAACAGCCCCCCCTTTTCAATGCCTTTGTAAATCCCTCTCATTCCGAGGTTTTGGGTGCACATCATCAGGAGGACATTTCAGCATATTCACCGGCTTGTGGGATTTCACTACATATGGCTGACTTCATAGGTTACATTATTGCAGTATGCCCTATTGCCCTCTTTGATTATAACATGAAGTGTGTGTAGCCTTCTGCTCCTGTGACAATGACATCCATCCATATCCGCATGGCTTCTGGCGAAGGAGCCACCATGTAGTATATCCGGTCGTGGGTCTTCACACTGAAAGTGAGCAATGGGTTGGGGCTCTAAAATAAAATGAAAAGAAGGGTATCAAAATAATGAGATCAAAGCCGTTTACTTGTGCCAGAAGTGAAATGACTGTGAGATTTACAGAGAGAGATAAAATACAAAATGCTGCATTCTCCACTGGAAAGAGAAACGTGTTTAAAGGGTTTGTATCCACCATAAATATTTTTTACAATGTATTTCCACTAGACTATTACACTGTAGTACAGGGCTCCAAACAGTTGTTTTCTACCCAAATAACTAATTCCTCATCTCTGTCTGGTGATCAAAACCACCTTGGCTTTCACTAATCCACATACCAAGAATTTATTCAGGCTTTTCACAGCTCATTTAAATTACAGAGGAGAAGCAGAGGATGCCACATGATGCGGGCACCAGTTAACTTCCTCCCTGTGAGAGATGAATACAGACTTCCCTTGAAATCAATAGCCAAAGCTACTGAGTTCAGTGGACTCACCACTGGACTGAGGAATTCCTTGCAGCAAATTCCACTTGGCAACTACTCTTATATCTGCTTTCATCAGTATAAAATAACAAACCAAAACAAAACAGTGGTAATCAATGATCTGGCTTAATCTTCCTTTACTGCCACTCTGTTTTTCTGTTTATTTGTTTTGCTTTTTTCTAATACTGTGAGCTGTCCCTCTGACTTTACAGCAGCTACCATGCTTTGGGTACCATTATATGACACTCACTTAAAACAATTATAACAAAGGTTACCTTATATGCATTCTTTAGATGATCATAATAGACTTCTTCAATAGCTTGAAAATATATTACACCTTTTAATTTAGTTTCATGTTTGTCTAAAATGGAAAAGACAAAATTACCTGAACACTGAAATGAACAGTACTTCAAGAAGCAAAAAAATTTCATTTCCATACATGTTCAGTTGGTCGGATTAACTGGATTATCACTTCTGCTTGTGAAACCCCATGTAAAACTTCAACCTTTTTTAACAGTTGACCAGTTTTGTCAAGAGATGCATTTCCTACTTGAATATATTTTCTTTTCCATCTGGTTTCCAAGGAAATAAAGCTTTTGCAACTTCCTCAAATATTTCCAAGTCACTGCATTCGCTGAAGTGTCTAAACATTATGGACAGCATTAGCCAACAGAAGGACAGATGTCTCTTGAGATACTTCCAACCTTCCAATTCCATGAAAGCCAGCCAGACTTCTTGTACCTCACAGACTAAGACCTACAATTTGCCTTCAAAGGAAAACTGTTAGGATAAGCAAACATGAAATACAATTTGATAACAAAAGTTTTACATTGAGGGAACAGTTACAAACTATTTTAGACATACTCTGATACTGCCTTCTGTCCCAGCATTAGCTAGTAAATCATTAGGGCAAGGAGGATACAGACCACTGACATCCCAACAGTCATATCTACAGTGTTTCACAAGAAAAAACAAACAGGGCAGATCAGTGTCTACAGTACCCTCTGTTTTCCTCCAGTGGAAGAGAATTTGTTAAATAATCCCAGAGGGTGTTAAGAACATAACTGCATGTGACACTGAAGGGTAAACTTCCTACCACTCCCAGTACTTTTATATTAAGGGAATTTAATGCCTTATGACCCCAAGTTGGTATCACTATAACACCGAACAGTTACACTAAACATCTTTATTTGTCCCATGAGAGACTCTGCTGTCACTTTGAACACACCTAAAACTCAGCTTACATCCTATTGGTAGCTGCAGGTTGTTTCAAAAGCTTCATAGGATGGCATAATGCACAAGAGCATTTCAGGTACCCACAAGCTCCCATCACACCAATCTTTAATAGAGTTCCCCATATGCTTCAGGTCAGCAAGTGCAAATGTCAGACTTTAGGGCAAGTTCTCTGTTCAGTACACTTGCAGATCTAAAACAATATACCAATATATTCACTTTGAGTTCAACTACTTTGCATTTATAGCAACAATATCTATTTTGGAAGTCTATGATATATTTAAAGGTCTGGACAGATTCTTACTCATACAAATTATGTTTGTTAGCTGGAGTCCTTGAGACATTATTAAAAGTTTTCTTTGGTAACTGAAATTGCATTATGGCAACTGTACTGCACTAAAACCCCAAACTGTTATCTATTAA
>JAOEGS010022605.1:0-25143 GCA_025447755.1 Corythornis vintsioides | reverse complement strand
CCGCCAAAACAAAACAACAAAAAAACCCACCAACAACCAACCACCACCCTAAAACCCCACCCCAAACCTCTCATTCACATTTGGGAATCAGCCAACAGGTAGTTAACTCAGAACACACGTTTAACAAGCTTCTCACCAGAAATACTACTCTGCAGCCAAGCAGCCACATTCTAAACCTGCCAAAGCTTTGGAGCAGTCCTAAAGCACAACTCAGTTAAAGCCCACTGAAGATTTCTACCTCCTAACAAGAGAGGACTAAATATCTCCCAAGAGTGGTGAACTAACTGCTTGGACCACTACCACTACTTAGGAACCTGGAAATAGGCTTATGACCAGCAAGATTCCAACTTGCACACCTGATTAAAGCAGAACTAACAAAGCCAGTTTCAGATGGATTCATCTCTAATACTCAATTTGTTTGCATCTATTGCCAAATGGATGGAGGGATGGGATTCTTTCATATCTAACAAAATGCAAACTCATGAGGAATCTTCACCTACAGCCAAGTCACTTCTGTGGTGCCTTCCTTTTATTGTGCTGCCTATTTTCATGAAACTTTTATTCTCTGAGATGAGTTTTTCAGGTGAGAAGATATGCACACACATTGAAATAACCACTGCTTCCATACAACAGCAGGCTAAAGATGCCTGCACATTTTTCTCATGAGAAGAGCCTGTATTAAAAATATTATTAAAAATAGCTTCTGATACTACTTCCTGGACCAAGTTCCAGTATCTGAAATGCATATCTAAATAAAAGAAACAAAACCCACACATCATTTCAGCAGAAACATCATTCAGCCCTGGAAGAAAAAATGTTGATACTTTTTAAAGGCCTTTTAAATTCTTCTGTTTCCAAAGGAAAAGTTCACCTACATGCAGTGCATCTGTAAGACTGAAGACATTTACTCTGCAATGACTCAAGAGTCATTTCCCTTCTGTGTTTCCACTGTACAATGGGGATCAGGGTCCAACAAACAAATCAAGTTGAATCCAGCTGTTGAGGCAATTTGTGGGTATTACAAGAAGTAATGTTATTCAGCCAAGTATGGAGTACTTCCTCTGATCAAAGAAGGACACAAGTCTATCAGTTCTATAAATGACACCTAAAATGACTGGATAGCAGTAAAGGTGTGGCAGAACATGAGGAAACTCATCTAATTACGTCTATTTGTAGCAGAAGTTTATCTCCAGTAATTACAATCTACCTTAAGAAGTTTCTGGGAGGTGTTTTTTTTCCAGTTGGACACAGACTTTTTTCCTCTCTAGGAGTGGAAGAGTTATGTAGTAATCTATTTTAAGGGATGTGCAGTAAAAATGTTTCTGTGGTGGGGAAAACAGCCTTCATGTGCAGTTTGGATCTTCAGACTAAATTTGTTAAGTATTTCTGGTACCTTACACTGCCATTCCCGGACACTATTAAGAGTGTAACAGTTATTCTTACAGATCATTCTCTTAAGTTAGAACATCTGGTACATTTGGACCTTCGGGCAACAAGCCCTGATGAGTAAAGATCAAATCTATTGAAGTCACAGTACACCACTAAGCTGTACACCATTATAGTCATGACAGCATGGATCTTAAACTCATGCAGTTAGCCTTCCCATTTACTGGTCCTTTATTCCGAGGATGAGTGTTGTCCCTTGATTCTATACTCTGAGAAGTGCATTTAGAGGCTCATTCTCTCCTGTTTTGTTGGTTTTGTTGTTTTGTTGGGTTTTTTTTCTAATTGTAGACTGTCAAACAATGTGGAATTGTGAGTAGCAACAAGATTTATACTGGAGATCATTCCCGTGTCCCTTCTTAGAACTGCACAATCACTTGGCAAACTGAATACCTAAATAATCTTCTATGTATTTAAGTCCTCAGAAAACTGTGATTGCTTTCCGGGGGGAAGACAATCTTCTGCCCTTCATGCTATAACCTATTTTCTTGATTTCTCTGCCAGATAGCCTTCCAAAACAAACCCTCATCTGTTCATGATAAGCAAAAGACAGGAAGCACTCTTGATTTGAGTATATTTAGGCCCTTCACAAAAGCACTGATATTTGCTTAACTGGGAAAGAAGCTTCAAGACTGTAGCTTTATATTCATCATTGGCATTCATAAGTGTTAGCTTAAAGAGCTTCCAGCCTTCCTTCCCCTACTCCCAGTCCCATGAACCCCATAAGATGGCACAGCTTTCTGCAGCCTGGAAAAAAAAAAAAAAAAGGATCAAGTAAAGCAGCCCAGTGAGTGATGAGAAGCAAAAAGATGCAAGGCTGAAGGATCTCCTCACTCAGTCCAGTTAGATTAATCTTTTTGCTTCACTGCTTGTAGAACCATGGCCTCAGAACCAAACTGTCAGAAGACACTTGGGTTGTTTCTTGTTATAAGGCTTTATAGACATAATTACTACTGTGGCTCAAGAGTTATTTTCTCCTTACAGTCTGTTTACTGAGTGTTTGTACATTCAGAAGTAGTATACACATGCTACTATGATGAAAATTCTTATGCAAAGGAATAAACACAGTGAATTAAATCATTCTATACTTGAGTACAGTAAATATTTAAAAATGTAACATTCTAATCTGGGAAAAAGCCACTGACTTCAGTATGCAGAAAAAAAACACAGCCCTTAAGCTACTAGTCACCATGGTTCAGTTCTTTACCCTTGCAAGAAAAATTCTGGAGACTCCAAAATCAGTAGTCAACTATCCTTAAAAAAAACCAACAAAAAAACCCGAAACAAAACAACTGAATTAGCCATTAGCACACATGGCCCAACAATCACAGGAAACCTTTCTGTCACAGCTTGTAAAGAGGATACTCCCAAGTTGAGTTTTGTACAGTTGATTTCCAAAGGTTACAGGGAAAAACACTTCAGCTATTGGGTAAATATGGCTACTAAAGCCAGTTATGTATTTACAGAATTCTACCCAGCAATTTAGCTTGTTGCTTCAAAGCAGCAAAAAAGACCACTCAATAATTATTACTTAAAGTTGGCCACAGCTGAACTATCCCAAGTCAGGAATCCAGGCTTTAACACTTGGATTCCTAACCAAGTCCAAGTTATGTTTTTGTTCTCAAATTTCTTGACCTTTGTGGTATCATGGTTAAATTCATGATCCATCCCAAGAGCTGCTACAGTCAGGATAGGGGAAAGGGTGGAAGAGTCATGGATGCAAAAGCAAACATTGTGATCTGGGTTCAGATATTATATTCCTCCTTAGACTAACACTAACCATTTATTGAAAATGCTGGCAGGTAACAGGAACATGCATTATCTAGGATAACAAACTAGTAGATCCTCTTAGAAGGGCATTACACCTGAGAAGACTTTTTACTCTTCCAGTATCAGACCCCAGGCACAAGTGTCTGTGATAACTACATATGCAGCATGGTGGGGAGATTAGAGAAAGGTAGCTTAAACAGAAAGATATTTTGGAGATAGAAAGAACAGGACAATGAGTATCAACATACAGAGTAAAAAGCATAAAGTATTAAATGAAGCCTCCATTTATTTCATCAGTATTTCAGTGTGTGGGTTTTTTTCCTCTTGTTCTTTGATACATCTGTCAATTCATTACATGTAGAAAATATTAACTCCTCGGAGTAAGGACTATCCTTACTATATGCACAGACTGAATGTAACACTGTGCATAAGCTCCCATTTCCATCAGAGTGAATCTTTACATGATCCAATTGACAATTCATGTGTGAGATTCAGCCCATGTAGATCTTCCCCTTCAGCCTGCCACATATTCATTCAGGGAGAACTGGAACATCCATTTAGGCAGCTTATGCTTCCAAACAGCTGGCTCTGTCTTCCTTTGACTAATCAGACATAGCATCAACGCTGCCATTTCTGCAGCAGCTCTAGGAGGGTGGGATTGTGCTGCCTTTTGTGTGCTTGCCCAAGCCAGGCTTGTCAAACCATGGCACACCACTGCATCAGTGGATAGCCATGGGGAGAGCAAGCAAAACTCAGATCCAGATTCTGCAAATAAGGGTAAACAAGCTGATCTTGTCTCCCTCTATCCTTTTATCAAGTCTATACTGAAGAGAAATTCTCTTCAGCATCACATAACCTGTGCTGTCAGTGGTTTCACCATTTTGCAAGTCAGTTCTGTGCAGATCAACAAGCTGAAGAGATTCATTCAGCAGATGTACACACAAACGTGTCAAAGGGTCAAGGGGGCCAGATTGCTCTTGTCAAGTCACCTGCAGTTACTCTAGATCAGGTGTAACAGGAGACCACGTGTCACAGACAGAGGACTACCCTCAGCACTGACAACATCCTAGCATCCCAACCATTTTTTTTTTCTCTCCAAGAGATATCAAGTTTGCTGAAACCAACAGGAACAAAAACCATTCTTACTCCGACATTCCAAACACATGAACTTTTTATTACCCTAAAATCTGTATTTTGATGACCACATTTCCCATTAAGCACGATTATACTGACCCTGCTCCAAATCAGTAATATGCTTTCTTAAGTCATTTGCAGTCACATATCTGATGTCACCTGAAACAAGACACTGACTATGTTCTAGGCAAGCCACATCTCCACTGCCCTGCCCATTGTTTAATTGTTCTAAGTATCATGTTTCATTTACAAAATTTAAACAGGAGGAGAGGACTAACTTGATAGAAATGATCCGCAAGTAATTTCTTCTAATGCCCTTGCAAGAGACATGGGATCTGCAGGAAGGCAACTGGGTGATAATTAGGGACAGTTGGAACATTGTTTATTTCCTACTAGCAAAGGCAGCAGTTCAGGCCTCCAAGGATAAATAAAATTTCTTCACCAGATGGAAGACATTTCATTTTCAAACATCAACAGTACAACAATGGACCACAGAAAGGAAGGAGCCAATTCACAACAGCAACAAGAAAACAAAATTACTGGAGATTTTAGAGACAAGTTCTCATCAAAATCTGCACTTACAAAGAGCCTCATGTTGCACCAGAATTTGCACCACATCCCACCACAGTCAATTCAAAGACACTTTTATTGGCAAAACAAGCTCTGCAAGTGTTACCCACATGTAAGAGACAGATGACTTGAGTCTCTCCCAGAAGACTGAACATCTGAAGTGCCTGCCTCCACACAGGTTTCAATGACAGAGATTAAAATATTCCAAGTAATAATGTTTTGGTTTTAGTAAGTGTTTTCTTGCTCCCTCTATTATTCTTTTATATTTTATTCATAGGTTTAGAAGTTTTCCTTCTCACTCTCTCCTTTTACTTCTCTTTCCCAGACATTTAATGTTTGATTTATGATGTTCTCCCTGTGGCCAACTCAAAGCAGCACATGCCAGTTCAGCATTTGGTGAAAGTCTGAATTGATTTTGCACATTTCATTTGGTACTATCTGCCAGCATAACAACTTTGTGCAGTAACTTGTGGCAGTGTAGATGGCTAGTAGATTTAGACCTACTGTTTGTTACAGAAACATGCGTTCTGATTTAGATTCAGACTACTTTCTCAAACAGATTAATTTTTAATTATTTGCTTCATTAGCATCAAAAGGAATATCAAATCACAGAAACAATGTTTTCAGAGGAATGGACAGCATTTTCAGTTAGCTTCAATCTATGGTTCTCAAGTACTTTTACGTACTTCTACGTGGTGACAGCTTATGCTGCTTTAGCTGAGGTAGCATCGAAACCAAGTCTTTATGCAAAGATCAGCAATGGAAATCCTTCCAGTTCTACTGTGCAGATGTCACTACATAGATTTCATAGATTTAGTTCTGTCATGTCTTTGCACATCTGAAAAATCTTAAAAACAACCACCTCACTTCCCTTTAGTTACAATATAAGGACATGTGGAGCTTTGCAGTTAATTTTTGTGATTCGGGTGATTAATTTGCCATCAAATAGCATAGCAGGAAAACTTCAGCATTGTATTCAGTTCTCATGGTGCAAGTAGTTGAAATTACGTCTTAACATGTAATGGCCACTATGTAGCCAGCAAAGCCACACTAGCACAGAGCCTTAGGCATGAAAGGGTTCCTGAGGCTTCTCAGTGCAGGGCTGTAGAGAGACCCTGCTGCATGCACACCTCAGACCAGCCCCATCCTGCAACAAAATAATCCTCTCTTTCTAGGGTTAGAGTAATTGCCCTTCTGTGAGCCACCCCTGTTCTGCTTGTCTTTAAAGGGCACAGAGCCATACAGCACATACCTTAAAGACCAATGGTATGAAGCCCTGAAGGTCAGAAAAGCCAGCTTTCTAGGCCTGTCTTCATGGCAAAACTCTGATGGCCCTCTTTCCTCACAAGCCTTTAATAGGCAGTTTTAGCATTGCCATCACATTTATTTTAAGGTCTTGATATAGAGGATGCAGAGCATGTTCTCATAATACTGTTCAAGAGTAAGCCCAAAACAAAACCAGATATCCCTCCATGCCTTTCCCAGACTAACCTGCAGGATCAATGCACTGCAGTACATCAGGTAGCAAACATAGGTGTTTTGGCAGCTGTCCCAGTCACTTAATCAGAAGCCTGAGCTCAGGGGATGTTTTGACTGAGAGGGTAAGTCAAGATGTACATACCAAAGATGTCATCTCTGCCTCACTCACTTTCCTTGCTCCAAGGCTTCTTCTAAGGTGATCCTGCTCTACAGGGATGATCTTCTAGGTCTCTTCCAACCCCTAACATTCTGTGATTCTGTGTAAGGACTGATTATTTTTATCCTATAAATGATGGATTGCACACAGGTTTACTTTGCCCTGCAACTCCCATTAGTTCCATACTGCAAATGAGTTAGATGTGGCCTTGTATACCCAATTAAGCTAAACAGGGAGTTTTGCCAAGTGTTTAAAGTAGGCAAGTGCCTGGTCACCCCCTTTTCCCTGCCAGTCTGGTCTAAAGCATCTGCAGCACAAAAATTGATCAGTCATTTCTCAGAAAGTAATCATCTGAGCCCCTCTTCTTCCTACAGCATACCTATTACTGTCATCAAGAGTTTGCATAAACAGCCAACAAAAAATACTACAGCGTATCACAAGAATTATCCCATGTCTGCCTTTCCTTTCCAGCTTAAATGTTTGCTCCAAGACTTCTGAAAAAATTGTGGGTGAATAAATAAGGAGAATGAGAAAGAAGACAGGTCTCAAACATGAGAACTGTCAAATAACCAACAGGCTTCACTTGTGAGTGGATGAGCTACTTTCAGCCAAAGAAGTTTGTAATAGAAGGTCACAGAAGGTAGGGATCAACAAGGCTGTTCTTCCCTGCTTGAGTACTAGTAGCACAGGAATTATTCAGCATAACTACCAGAGATGCAAAGATGACAAATCTGCCCTTCCAGGGGAGTTGAGGCACAGGAAGGTGATCCCCATGCTTCACAGATAAAAGAGCCCTGGACCTGGAAAAAATAACCCCATCAAACACCCTAAAGGCCTCCTGTTGTTTAAGGTAATGCTGACTTCAGGTCTGAATTCTTCCTGACACTCAAAAATGCAGTGAACAAAGGCCTGCAGACAATGTTGATTCATAAGCAGTGACAGTTTGAACTGGAACAACATACGAGTTACCACCCTTGTGATGGAATCATCTTAACCACTCAGGAATCAGTGGTTTGTGAGTCAGCACCCTCTTGCAGCTGCCATTCACTTGTACAGGAAAGAAGTCAGACCCAGGGGCTGCCTTCCCTAAGGCCTAGCAAAGGCAGCAAAGGTCACAACTTCACCAATCTCCCAAGTCAGTCTTTCCCTGTTTTCAAATTAATGCCCAAGAAATATCCCTTCACTGCTTTGACTACATGAATAGAGCTCTCAATTCAACCCACTCTTTCCTTGCATTAAATTTAGGTTTGTTTGCAAAGCAATTGCCAGTTCCCTTGTTTGTCAAGGGACCCCACCTAGCCACCCACTTGGTCCTACATTGTGCTTTCTCAACTTCAGACACTGAATACTTATCTGAGATCCATGACTAAAATGCAGATAGTCCATTAGCATTCATATTTACCAATGACTATCCTCTTCAGCTTCTTGGCTGTTAAAACCTCCAGAATGGCAACCTCCAATCTCTCCCATACTGCCAACTCTCCAGTTTTCTCCTACAGCCAGGGCCATTATATTTTTCCTGATGCTAATCAGTACTATACTGATCAAGACCCTTTTAAAAAGGCAGCACAAATTAGGGGCATGTCCTCCAGCTGTAAGAGACTCAGGCTTTTCAGGAGTAACAGGCTTCAAAAATCTGTGAGAACACCACAGTCTCATTAGGCCTCAAAAAACTCATTTCCTAAATTTGTCAAGCCTGAAGAAGTTGCAAACTTGATCACAAAGGATGGACAGCAGTAAAGCTGGCTTCCTCTTAACAAATGAAATAATAGTATGTGATAAATCAGAATTACCCCATCTCCTGGTTCATCCTTGGGAGCTCAGTGCAGAAACAGGAAATTACAATCCTGAAATTTCACTTCTGTGGGTTTTTTTCCCTCCTGACCTTAGAGTTGCAAAGAAAGGATTTGACTATTCAGTATTTATGGAAATTCAGAACTAAAATTGGGTGGGAGCACAAAAGTGAAGGTGTGTCTTTATTTTACTTTAATCCTAGATCCCACGAGACACATCCTGCTACAGCAAATGGCTGCACCTTAGGCAAGAACCTCTCTCCCAGACACTACCAGCTGTCATCAAGTCAAATGAGCTGACAGAGCAGGAGATTCAGGCTGAAGGAGCAGAGAATATATTTCCCTCTAACCTTCCTGCATAGTCACAAGATACTTCTTATGATCCTTTCAAAGAAGGTGGCTGAGAACATCACGTTTATGTTTTAACAGTTCTCATTAGTGACTCAGTCCTTCACATAGCAATCCCTAATGGAGAAGAGGGAGAAAAGTAGACTCCTTTTCCAGGAAAGGTGTTATTTTCTCCCACCAGTCTTGTGGCTTATGGACCCAGACTTCACTCCAAAATCAGCATGATCTCCTCATTTTATGCCTTTTTCTAAGAACTCATCTCCAGCCTCCTAGCTTCTCACCAGCTCCATCCTCCCATTTCATAACACTTTTCCAGACAGGACTGACCTCCAAAATATCTTCCCACATGTACCACTCAAAAATCCTTCTGGCTGTACGTGCTCCCAAGCCCAATACATCCCACAATCCAATGCTGTAGATAGATCCATCACCACCTTTATCTCATGGGCTCACCATCTCAGTACTATGCCAATAACAGGCTCCACCTTTCCCTCTGCCCCCATTGCTAAGCTCATGATACTTCATAAAATCACCCTATTAGGTCAAGACCTCTACTGTTGAGGGTCTCTAACAAGTTGTCACATCCTCCTTTAAAGCATTATGAAAACAAGTCTTACCCTGCCTCAGCAGTTAAATTCTGCCTAATGCTCGTCTTCACTTCCAAAACTACCATCTTTTATACTACCTAATTAACAACTCCTTCTGCCATCAGATCCCTTATAATTACTCCACTTGGATCTCCTTACACAGCTCCTCTGTTCCTCTGCCAGCTCAAGTCCTTGGCTCTCATTTCCATAACGCCTATCTTTGCTTCTGTTAATATCTCCAGCCCTATATCCCCTTCTTCTCATGGTTTACACCACTTGTGCGTCTGCTTCCTCATCCTTATTTCCACAGCTGCCAGCTTTCAGTAGTCTTTGATGCCAATTCCTACCCAAAATCCCCCTCTCTACTCTTGTTTTAAGAAGCGATTGGAATGAAAATAAAACAAAAAACAAAAAATAACCAACTTTCAGAAGCTTTTCCCACTAAACCAAAGCTAAAGGAAATTTAATTAGAAAGCTGTGCTATTTTAATACTAGATCTTATCTATCCCTCTAGAATTGTCACATCCCTGACCCGTATCCGATATCTGATATCCAGTTTAGCCTATAAACCCTTTGGGGCAAATGTAGCCTCTTCCATGTTACACAGAGCCACAGCACTTAGACTTGCTTTCCTTAGGGCAAGAAAAACACCTCAGAAAGTCAAAGAACTTTATTTTGTGAAGAGCAGCACTCCATACACTGAGTCTTGGGAATTACCAGAGATGTTAAAAGTACTCTTTGAAACTTGCAAAGTGAAGAATAGGGTTCACCCTCAATACAAATAACTTCTGGCTGTCTGAGAAGAGAGGAGCTGGGTACCAACTATACTGAAAAAGTTTTCCACAGTAAGTTTTCCACAGTAAGTTTTCCACTAGAGACTAGCTCCTTCCTGCCCTGCCTCAAGTCTCCAAAGCCATCACTTATCCCCTTTGAATCAGCAAGAGAGTCACTTCTTTTTTCCTTCCTCTCCAGAAGGAGTCCAGCATAAGTAAACGTCGAATGATAAATTATACACCACCTTTGTGTGGCTGCCTCTTGGCCAGATGGGAAATTTTTCTCCCAAAGCCTTTTGTTTCCAGCTTTGATCCCAGTGTTGGATCCACTCTGTTCAGCACTCCCTCAGCATGAAGGTGAAGGGAGACCTGACACAGGCCAAGTTTGGGCTTACTGAAAGTCGCATTCAGATCTTCCATTAGCCTTCTCCTCTCCCCCTTCCCAACTGGAACTCTCCTTGAGTTTGAAAAGATCCTATTAAACATTTTCCAGAGGACCTTACAGAGGATACATTATTTTGATGGATGCTGGGGCTAAAGAAGGAGGATTTCTAAGTACAGTGGAATAATGGTGTTTGTTCTAATGGGTTTAAGAGATGCCCAGGGGCACCAGTAAGTTCCTTCTCTGCAAATCAAAAACACAGAAGACCAGAAAATGGAGCCGAACAACTAAACGTCAGGAAGCGGGGAAATCAGGCTCTATTTAACTGCTGCTTTTGGTTCCAGCCAGCTTCAGGCTGCTTGGAAAAACAGCACACACACACATCACTGGCACAAGCTTAACAGGAGAAAACAAAGAGACAACAGGGGTCAAACTGGGGGTGGCAAGTAGGAGAAGGATGCAAAGCTGAGTCCCCACCCCCTACCAGAGAGTCGGATCAATTATCCTTGAATACTAACAAGATTTCTGATTAAAGAACTGCTGCTATGCAATAGAAACAGAAAGCTCCAGCAGCTGGGAGGGGCTGTCAGGCAGCAACAAAGAGACACAGAAGACTATGCCCTGCTAGGGCATAAGGAGGAAGTCACCATGCTGGTAGCCAGGAGATGGGTCTTCCCTGCCTGGTGTCATGAGAACATCTCACTGATTATAAATTTTTATCCAGAAGTAAAAGTTCACCTTGACACTATAGAATACAGGGTCTGTTTTCAGGCAAACTCTGTTCCAGTTCTCTACTGGAAGCTTTGCTGGACAACACTTCCTTAAACAAGCACATCACTATTAATACAGTGAGGTGAATTTTCTTCTCATCCTAACCCATTCAGGGGAAAAATATGGTGCTTCTTAGTTCTGAGTATTGCAACATCCAAAGCTTGTTGTTGATGTAAAGTAGCTTGAGAAACAAGAGTCTGCATTTGGTCATAATACTTTTTGAAAAAAACTGCCATTTGCTATACAAACCCTGAATATGCAATTACTGACTGATAACCTTAATGTTCTCAGCAACTTGCTGACTGGTGACTAAATACAGAAAAACCTAATGACCTAAGAAGAACCTCATGAAAACCAAAATATTCTGTTAATACTTTTCACAAACTGACGTTGTGCTAACATTAAGCATCCTGCTATGATCATGTATCTCATACCATCAAAATCAGGCTCCTGACTGTTCAATTCCCTTTCTTCTTTTTTTTTCTGTTTTAAACAACAAACATGATTCCTTGATATTAGGAGTTTCAGTCATCCAGAATTTAGCAAGGCAAAAGTCTACAAACATCAGCTCTGTTTGATGTTAATAAAGTCTTTATGAAAACTGATTTTCCTGCCCTTGCATAGTGAGTCTCCTTTCATCTAGGCTCACAGCAGCTGAGAAGGAGTTCTGCTCCTCACAGAAACACTGCAGCTCAAGAGTCTCTCAGACTAAATACACAGGCTGGAACACTTCAGCATTTAACATGCAGTTCTGCATAAAAGAAGCAAAAAAATGCCTGGAAAGCTTGAAAAACCTGAACATGAACTCACCCACAACAGGATGGCAGCCAAATACTCCCAAGGTAACAGTCCCAGCGACCATATATATTGCACAAACCAACCACAAGCCTATAGTCACAATCCCCTGGATTCACATCATTACTATCTTTAGTACAGGGAAGTGGAAATCTACAGGGAAGATGCTATAGGAAGAGGAGATTCAAGAAGCATGACAGTGCCCAGTCTTCACGTAGTAGACAACAAAATCCTATAAAATAGTAATGCCTAACAACAGCCAGAGGCACTACAGATGCAAAAGCAAGAGCCTAACCATCAAGCACATGAGATTCATGGACGACAATTACAATTAGTGTTTTCTGCCATGATTCCTGTGAAACAGACAGCTACTAAATACAGTGTGCCAATTAATGGGGTGGGTTTGCTGTATGCCAAAGCTCCAGCTCTGGATGTTTTATCAGGTAAAGCTAGGTACCTTAAAGGATGGTCAGTTTAAGAGTGTGCAAGTGCATATATATCACCTTAATATGAGAACCCCTTTGAGGTAAAATCACAAATAGCTACGGTGGAAAATACCAGAGGACTGACTGAGAAATTAAGCACCTGCTTTTCTTACATGTTTCTTTTAACAACACTTTACTTAGCAATCTCCCATTCCAATGGAGTCTAAAATTTTTGCCATTTTATTAACCTTTTGATCATCATCAAGAGAAAGAGTAGTATCATGAAAAAGAGAAATAGCCAAGTCAAAAGCAGCAGAGGAATTAAACAAAGGTGTAGGACAGGCACTTACTTTTTAAATGTATTTTTAAAACCTTGACTGGTTTTCAAGATAACATCTCTTTATCACCCTTTATAAGCATTACGAAGCATATATTCCATTGTGTTCAATGGTAAGTTGCATTCTAGGACAAATGGAGTTGGCCTTGGGCAAGACAATTTCTACTTCACTTCCCACATTTATAAAACAAGGGTAGGATTTGCCTATTTCACAAGAGTGCAGGAAGATTCAAGAGGATTATCAAACTACAGATCATTCTCATAGAATTAATGTTTTAATTATTTTTTTATGTTAATTTCACCAGTCTGGAGAACTACAGGTTTTTAGGAGTAAAACCCATACACCAAATTTATTTTTTCTAGTTAACATACAGCAAGTAATGCCTTCTGATTTGAACTACAAACAACTGGATAATGTTTATAGCCAAACACTCTTCTGAAACTTCAGGTAACACAATGTAGATAAACAGCTCTAAGCTTTCTGAAATCCCACTTAGTGGCCCACACAGAACATCTCTGTTCAAAGTTCCAAAGACACTCTAGAAATGCATGCACTTTACATAACTAAGCACCTATTAATTCAGTTGAGGCATACACCCACATTCCCAGGATGCAAGAATTATTTTCTATTGCAGAAAATAGTGTTAAAGCACACAACTGAAAGCTTTTGGAAAGACAATGTAGTGAATACATATCTACAGTAAATAAATAAAACTATGTTAAGTTCATACTGGAAAAAAAAATTATGTTTTGTGCTTTTCCATCAGTACTAGCATGTTTTTAGTAGACACAGATTTTTTTTAAAAAAAAAAAAGCCCACACAACAAACCCAAGCAAAATAAAACAAACACACACACACAAAACTAAAAACAAAGCAAAAACAAACAAAACAAAACAAACAAAAAACCAAACGAACAAAGAACCAGAACACTACCACTCCTTAGCATCCTGCAGCATCTTCTTCCTCATTTTAGATGAGTGGGGATGTTAGTGCAGTCATCACTTTTTGTCAAAAAGAAACCATCAAGATAATTCAGGGTGACTGTGAGATCTGTGAAGATCATCCAACCTGATCAGCAGTAAACCCATGCACTCTCAACACACCCAGGCAGTAGAACATTATCAAGTCCAAGCTGACAAAAGGAAAATTGGTATTTTGTTCTCTGCTGAGAGCTGCAGAACCAACAGCATTGACAAGCATACACAGTGGAGATTGTGATTCCTGCTGCAAATGATACTTCTGCAGAAATATCACATTCTGGTTTGTGACTCTAAGACTTAATCAAGATGTTTGGGGAGTGAAGCTCTGATTTTAGCCATCTATCACAGCTCTGGGAGCCAGAAAGACTCTCCCAGACAGGTTCTGTGACATTCTGTATTTATACTAAAACAGATCATTATAACATCAGGCCCTTCTTCATCACTATGCACCAGCAGTGCATGTCATTAATTTTTAATTTTATATATATATATATATCCAATTTTACCTGTAATGCATTCCAAGAGCTTTCCAAGAACTCAAGATAGCTGGAGACCTCTGCTTTTTTTTTTTTTTTTTCTTGCACACACTTCTCTAGTTTAACTGCCACTATCCACCAAAAAAGTGTCAAAGGTCAATCCTGCAGACTTGTTTGCTCTGCCTGCTCCTGTAATGAGTGAGGCACAGTGGTAAACACCATCTAACAATTTACCTGTTTGGCACTGCGCGTTCTGTAGCTGTGGATGCTTTCTGACAGTTAAGCTGTACAACTACTTCTAAGGGACAATGATAAAAAATTTCTAGCTAAGTGGAGGAACACCAACTCATCACATACTTTTGGCATCTTCTCGGTCACCTCCATGCTGACCACCTACTTATGTCTTTCCTTGTTTCAATAAAAAAACACACCAACAACCAAACAACTTGCTCAGTAACTGTGTTCTTGTTGGAAAGCATCTCTTCCTATGAAGAAAAGGTATATTCACTTGTGGAAGTAGTTGGCACATACAGTGATAAACTCACGTTCTTTGGACAAAAGGATCCAGGAAAGCACACTGATGGGAGAACTACTTGAAAGAGAGACAAACTGCTATAAAAAGTGTTCCCGAGACATCAAGGCGCAGCCACCTACAAGCAACCTCCACTTAACAATCAGACAAGCCCCATATGGCTGTTAACAGCCCAGACATATTAACTAGGAGCACCTGGGTAACAGCCAAAATAAAACACATCCAGATCTGCACCTACACTAAGATCTATGCTTTAGATCCTTCTCACTCCTAGATGCAGTTAAGTATCTGTGTGGCACTCGAGAACGTAGGAGTGCTTCTGGTTTCTAAAAATCAGATTTTCTGATAGACAGAACTGAAGCCCTCTACTCACTTTCCAAGCTGGTTTAACACCTTTTTCAGAGCTGCCTGCAATTAGGTTTCTCGTTAGAAGAGAAATAACATTACTCGAAACCCAAACTCCATGTGATTGCGCCCCAGAGGCGATGCTTGCAGAACGATGGAGGTCAGCAGTACTACTGCAAATGCTTCCTGTAATTTCAGAGTAGCACGGGAGAAAACGGATGGGTGAGATTATACAGCAGCTGCCCAAGGAGCGAAGGGAGAGAAACGAGGTACGTATCTCCTCTCCGCACCCCTCCCCCAAAAGCCTTCCAACTCTTTATAAACAATTCCGCGAAGCATTTCGATATTTTCTCCTCCACCGGGCGCGCTTGTAGAATAAAGCGCTACCGCACAAGACGAAGAAACAGTAATTGCTTTTCAGTTGATAGAGCAACCACAAAGATAAGTCTTCACCGGCGAGACTTCATGGAACCGCTTCCCTGCTCGACCACAGCGAAGCCCTCCCCTCGACACTAGTTTTGGTACCACTCCTGCCTCTCCGAGGGGGCAGCGGGAGGAATGCCGGTGCACGCCGAGGAGAGGCAGGTAGCTTCGGGCGCCGCCGCGGAGCCCGGCTGTACCTTTAAGGGGCCCGTCGCGGCGGGTACGCGGCTGCATTCCTGCTCCGGAGTGGCGGCTGTCCCGACACGCCGGGCACGGCAGCCTGCGAAGCAACCTGCGCGCCGGCCTCGGCCCGGCCCGCCGCCCGCTCTGCGGTAACAAAGCCCGCGCCCGCCGCCGCCAAACTTCCGCGGGGGCAGCGGCCGCGTGGGCGGCCGAGGCTTCTCCGCTGCCGCTCGGCCAGGGCAGCGCGGCCGCCGGGACCCGTACCTTGGCCTGCCGGGGAACCCCGCGCCGGCTCCGGGCCCGGGGAAGGAGGGAGCCCCGCGTCCGGGCGCGGGACGGGGCACGGACCTTTGTCCCACGGCGAAGCGGGGCAGGGCTTCCCGCCCGGTGGGCGCGGGCAGGTGAGCGGCGTGGCAGGGCAGGGCTCCTCGCCGGCGCTAGGCTCTCCGACTTCGAGCCAAGGACGGCGGCCGAGATCCCCACGCCGCCGCGGGGTAGAGGGAGCCGCGACAGCCGCTTACCTCTGGCGCGGAGCAGCGCTCCCAGCAGCAGCAGCAGGAGTTGCGGGGGCGCGGGCGAGAAGCAGCCCCCACCGCACCGCCTCATGGTGGCAGCGCCCGGGCCGCCCGTAGCGACGTCCCGAGCTCCGATCCGCGCACCGCACCCCAACCCGGCCACCGCTCGCTCCCTCCGCAGCCGCGGTAGCTCCGGGGCTGGGGGCTCGATCCCCGCTCCGCCCGGCTCAGGCCCGGCCCCGGAGGAGGAGCCCCGCTGGGGCAGCCCCCGCCCCGCTCCCCTCTACCCCCAGCGCCAAAGCACTTCGTAAACTTTCAGCGCGGCAAAGGCGGTCCCGGGACTACGGCTCCCCAGCGAGACGTCCCATCTGTCTTCAACACCCCCTGGGGCCGGTGCCTGGTACCGCGGCGAAACCCTCGGGCTCGCACCCCACTCCGCCTCTACCGTTCTTACTGCTCCCTCCCTGCGGCCCCGGTGTCGGTATCGGCTCTTGCTGTTCCAAATCCCGCAGCGCCGCCAAAGAGCATCGCTCCGGGCTCTCGGCTGCCCGCCGCAGTGCAGCCCGGTATCTTGCGGTGGCTGAGCGCTTTCCCCCGCGCCTTGCCACCTCTTGTCAGCTTGTGCCAGCTGGCTGTACCCGAGACAAATAGCAGAGCCCTTCTCGCTGTCCCGTCCCCGCTTGCCCAGCACCCCTCACAAACTGAAAGCTTCAAAACACCTCCTTCACGAGCCCTTTGCAGCATACGTCTTGCTATCTAAAAGTCTGGTTTTTCCCTCCATTTATGAGTAGTGTTCTGCTATTTGGTGTTTTCCTTATAGCTGCAGCATTTGGAGACAGCTGATGATGTATGAATCTCGGATACCCTAAAAAAAGAGCTTAAGTCGTTGCTTATAGGAGTAGAAATTAACTCTGGGTAATTATCTCGTACCTTCTGGTCTCCGTGTTGCATGTAAAAGCAGGCAGGCTTTCACTGGACACCCTTGTTAAAGCCAGTTTTATGATCCTCCATGGCATGATTCAACATTTTAATACATTGGGTTGGTAATGCAAGTAATTGTTGTTAAATAATTAGTCTCAGTCGATTTCAAAGTATTAACTTGAATGGAAAGCTGATGCAGATAGTCCTGGACCACAGGGGAAGATGGGAATATTGTCAAATTGACACCAAAGAGCCAGTGATAAGAATGGTCTTATTTAAACCCTTCACAAAGGTTAATCCAGAGGAAGCTGCAATTAATCCTCTCTTTTAAAGAATCAGAAGAGCAAGTAAACAGCACAGCATGTGATGGAGACAGTTCTGCCACTACTATTAATTTAGTGTAAAACAACAAAGACAAAGGATATTTTAAAACATGTCAAAAATAAAACAGGGTCAGAGTCTTGACAAATTAACCTCAATATAAGGAAAAAAATCCAATACAGAGTTCCACTGAGGAGAACTCCCAAGAGCCTTAACACCATATGAAACAGTAAGCAGGAAATCATGCATAAATTTACAATGTATTGTCCCCCCAGATTGAAAAGATGCAGACTTTTTCCTTTATATGCAGAATCACTGCCCCAAGACAGGAATAGATCAATTTTTACATACCATAAGATCAATAGTACGTTGAATTCTACATATTTGACAGGAAAAATGTACAAAGTTGAAGAGTAACAACTAATACAGGTTGCCAAGAGGGACTGATTGAGGGGGAGAGGTAACTAACTGACAGGAAAACAGTGACAGGATGAGGCATGGAAATAATATGTGTTGTTATTGTACAGGATTAAACTCCAAGATACAAGAGCTTAAGCTGACTGAAGTGGAAATGTTGGGAACAGTGGGGTTGAAGTTAAAGGATTGGATGACTGGCTAGCATGCAAAACCCCCTGCATCACCCTAAAATGCAGGGCAACATAACCAAAATTCATTTATGTTCTCCATTGAAACTGGATCCTCAAGTAGTATAAATCAGAAGAGTTCTGCTGGTTTCAGGTTCACAGAAGCTTCTAAGAAGTTTAGATGCCATAGTACTGATAAAGCACAGGCTTGGGGCCCAAGAACCTCCTAATTACCATAAGTCATGGAACACTATTCCAGCAGTTGAGATGAACATTTGCCTGTGCTTGAAACAAAAGCCTCTTAAAAAGATATTGTCCTAAACACAAATAAATTAACTTGTTAGCTGTTCAGTCCTTCTCTCCCCAGAGAACAGATTTTTTTACCCACTTGTGTTTATTAAAATGTGTTTACCAGTCCTCTGCATCTTGCATTGTATTCTGGCAAATCATTTCCTTTCCAAGCTAAACTTCCCTAAATTATATCTCTGTCTTGTAAATCATTTTGAATCCCCTGGTGAAATGTTAAAGAAGCAAATAGTATTGTCTTTCATAACTATTCTCTAAGTGGGCTGCAGCTGAGCAGCTGGAAATTTCTATTATAAACCTCTCAATTACCTAGCTGTTGATACAATTCTATTATTGAATATAACCCTGATTCCATGTGGGATCTTTGAGGAATAATTGTAGATTTATGCAGTGTAAACCAAGTATTTTTGGTGAAAGTAGAAGAGTTGCTAAATAATGCTGGTATAATTTAGCCAGATGTTTAGTACTCGCCTCTTTTCAGACCAAATTTTCAGTCTTTAAGAAAGACTATGTAAATATCAGTATGCACCTCAACCCATGCACAAGTTAGGTGCTTGGTCTTACCCACAACTATGAGGGAGGAACATTATCAATTGACTTGTAATAATTTATAAATCAGTAATATGAGTGATATATAAGTGATATATAACACAAGTATTCTAAGACAGATGAGAAAAGCAATTAAACTATAATTAAGAATTCATTTATATGACAACATGCTTAATAAAAAAAAAAAAAAAATACCACCAGTCATAACGTGAACAGAAAGATTATTATCCTAATAACCATTTTGAGAGAAAGAAAACAGTCCAATGACAGAAAATAACTATTAGGAAATTAAGACTGTAAGAAGTTGTAAAAAGAAGGGGGGGGGGGGAAGGAAAAATATGTGATTGACAGTTTTGGTCTTACCTGTCAAAGTATTTTTAAAGCATCCAGATAGGCCCTTCTTTGGGAAGATGCTTCTCTACACATCAGGTTTCCTAGAAGAGAATGACACATCAGATAGCTCAACTGCTATGTTCAGAAAGGTTTGAAGCAATCATGTTTAAAATATTTGAGCTAGAATGACTTAGAAATGAACCAGCACATGGCAAATGGGCAAAAATGCATTTGTGCTAAATCAGGTTCCCTTATTTTCAAGTAATGATAAACTCATTGGGTAAACAGAAGGCAATGGACCTGACACAACTTGTATGGCTTTTGGCACTGGCCCACAAGACACTTCCATACAATGACATTTTAAACACTTAGTGGAAGGTGTGCAGGCATCTGAGAGAAGAAAATCATGGCAGTCATTGGTAGTTACTCAGCAAAGCACAAAGGCACCTCAGAAAGACACCTTACAGTGTCTGTCCTAAGCCTTGTTTTGTTTAGTATGTCACTTACAACTTAGATGATGCAATATTTCTGCTTTTAAAATGTGTGTTAAAAACCCTGATAACCTCACAACAATGGCAGGGGATGCAAACACTAGAAAGGATGAGATCAGACCCCCAAAAAACTATTGTCAAATTGGACAGGTTGTCCAAAAGCCAAGAAGGAAAAAAGTAAAGAGAAATACAAAATACTCTTTTTAGGAAACAGATGTCAATAAATAATGAGAATTCCTGACTAGACAGAAATACAGCAAAGCCAGATCTTTGTTGTAGAGATAACAATATAAATGAACAGTGCCACTGCCAAAGAATGCATTTATTTCTGCAATGAGTTAATAGGCGTGTCATATACAAGACACTTTGATATCTTAACTTTGCACAGTACTGAAGCTCCAAGTGGCATCCTGCCTCTGGTCCTGGCTGAACACCTTAGAAATAAAAACAACAGCTGAAGAGAAACAAGAAAATAACAAGAAGAACAAAAAGTTTAGAAAACAAAGACTTTGAGAAGAAGCTGAAGGGATTTGATTTGTTTAGTCAAGAAAATAAAATCTTCAAGTGAGATGCAGCTTTCTGATACATACGAGCTCATTAGAGAGATGTTGATCAGCTATTTTCTATGGCTCTAGTATAAAGACATGACAGAGTCAGCTTGATTTGTGAAAAGAAATGCTTAAAAGATTTTGCAGATCAGCATTCCCGCCAAAGATTTTTCAACACTGGAACAGACTGTCTAGGGGGATTTTGGAATCTCTTCCACTGGAATTTTTTAAGAATAAAGTTGGATAAGCATGCTGCTACTAGCCTTGATATATTTAGTCTTGACACAGTGCAGGCTGTACTAGGTGATCTTTTGGGACCTCTCCAAAACCTAAATTTTATGGATATAATTAAGAAAATTCTAACTGAAAACTACATGACAGTAGTTTCTGTAATGTATTTCTAATTTGTATTTCTAAAATTACAAACTCTACACTCTGACAGAATAAATTCTGTGAGCTCCACTAAGTAAACAGAAAAGCCAGGAAAATGGAAAGTTTTTTCCCAACAAAGCTCTAGGTTCAAAATAAAAACACAGGTTCCATGCTATCAGACTATGGAATTTTTCCAGTGGCCCTATTCATTTATAGCATTATTCCACTGTTACATTACCCACATTGGTTCCCTCTTCAGTATCACCAGCAAACCAAAGAGGTGCTAGTTTGGAATACCAGGTAAGTTAAAAGTCAAGATGCTATCCATGCATGGAAAGATGCAGTTGCCTGTGTTAAGTACATTACATGAAATTTTAGCATTGATTTATATTTTATGTTATCAATTTTCCCTTGTTGTCTTCCTTGAAGTTTTCTAAGCAGTGGCTTAGAAACACTTAGTACACTACTACTGTGTACCCAGATATGATCATAGATGTCATAAATATTCAAGTCCTGTCACTACTCTCCTTTAAAATATTTCTCAAGTTGCTGCCAACTTACTTTTAAAAAAATAAATAATCTGTGTGCCATCTTCTGCAGTGTTACCACAATTGCTTTAATTTACAGCAAAATAACATTCAGATTAAGGTAAAACTGAAGCCAACCTTGCAGACTGTTCAACCTTCCACTCTGGGAAAAACAAAACAAAACAAAACAACACCAAAAGCCACACAAAAACCCCTGAGTAAATTGACTCTCAAACTAGGGGGGAAAAAAAAAAAAACCAAAACAAAATAACAAATCCAAACGTTTCCTCATGTTTTCTTTGAGATAGTAGCTCTTCCTGGGTGTCCTGCAAGCTGGTTCTTCTTCTTCTTTTGCTGGTTCCTTTACATCCTATATATAAAAATAATGCAAATATACCCTCTTCTATTCCTGATGGGGCTCCTCCCTGCAGTGAAATGGCAATTACCCAGGCCTTGCACAATGTCTGTATTGCAAAGGTAGCCTGTAGCCTAGCCTTAGGAACAGCACAGTTTAATACCTTGATCCTGGCACAGAAGAGGAAAGAGCATAAAAAGAAAATGTTCTAAAAGCTAGCAGTGGAAGAAACCAGTTTGAAGACAGAAGCCTAACCACTTTTATCCTCCAAACACATTCAAATGGATAAGTAGCAAGTTGTGACTCCTAAACTAATTTTTGACTGTACAAATAAGCATTTTCCAAGTAATTAAAAAGTTGGGTCTTTCTTCATTTCAAGCTATTAATGTAGTTTGTCATTGATAATCTCTGTATTCAGATAAAAAGTTTGTGGTAGGAATCAATCAATCAGAAAGAAAGGTGACACTACATCTCAGTATCCAGAGTTGTCTCTGATGGGCTGAGTTTTCCTCTCTTAAAAAACCCTGGAATACATGAATTGGATCTGTAACAGAAAAAAAGCAATCATGGGAGCAGATGTGAAAGACATAAACATATCTTTCCCTCAGCTCACAAACCTTTCTTGTTTGCAGAAGCCTGGCCACTATGGAGATGAGTGACAAGTAAAAATATAGACAGACAGATAAAGAGTGTTTTCTTCCTTGAGGATGATTCATTTCTAATACTTTACTGGCATGATGGGTTAGGCAAGCACTGCCAGCATACACAAGATATAACCTTTACATCTTTCTGATAAGAGATACCACATATCATCTGCTTTCCTATCAGGTGGCTGAATCAGAGACACCTCTTAGCACCTCTCCCTCTCTCATATCAACCCTTGGTAAATGTGAATGAGGGAACAAATTAATTGCTTCTTACCAGCACTGAGACTTGAATAAAGGCACAGGTAGGAGAAAGATCCAGAGTTGCACACACCCTTCACATGACTCTAAAATAAACCACCCACACATATGCATACACATCCAACCTCCCTCACACCAACATGCATCATCTATTTGTGTCCCTGTCATGGCAATTTTAGGATATAAGTGTATTAATAATACTAGCATTCTGAGAGTTCAAGGTAATGTGGGTTTGTGTAATTAATTTTGATATATGCTTGATTCTAGGTTAGCAGAGCTAAAGGAATAATAGCTAATCAGTGACTTCAGCAAGTGTAAAAACCATGCTCTTAATGCACAGTGAAAACTTCCTCACAGAGTCTGTAAGTTTCTGTTTCATATAATTTAGAGCAAACTGAATATGCTTAGAAAATACCAGAAATGGACTCTAGTCGTGGAATTTGAGAGAAACTCCTATCACATGTAAACTTCAAGTGTTCAAAGAACAACTCTTCCCACTACCACCATGTAAAGTTTAACACATAAAGAATTGTAACCCTAAGGACATTTCCTTGCTATCTAACATATTATTAACAGTTTCAAATATGGAATGGTAAATCTATTTTGCTGGTTTTTAGAAACTAGCATTAAAAAGTTAACAAATATAAAGTTGAATACATTCCTCAGATAAAAAATCAATTAATCTTTAATTTGCTGCTATATTCTGGAAAATGTTCAGTGTTCCCATTATTCTGTTTTAAATTAATTGCCATTGTCTTCATTTGCTGTTTCAGTTTCCCAGGGTTTATCTTCTCTCTCAAGAAGTGATTTGCATACTACCCTCTCTATCTCCATCAACTTCTCTGCCTAAGTATTCCAACAATTATATCATCTTCTGGTCTCTATATTCTGGTGACTCTACAAAGATGTTACTCTTGAAAAGACCTTGAGTATTATGTATCAGAAAGGAAATTACTTTATCCTCTTATATTACAGAGTGAATGACTGGGATGGTAATGTGTGCTTTCAGTAAAAAAACCCAAACAACTGACCTCAGATCTTGCAGAGCTGCAGGGTTCTACAGTGCTCTCTCACAACTGGCCTAATAAATACTCAGGCTCTCTTTTATGTACCTAACAAGCAGAACTAAGGATTGTTTTGCAAGAAATCCATCATTCTAATTAATCTGTGAACTCTTTCTGTGTTTGTTTTGTGGGCTGATTTTTTTTCTTGCTTGTTTGGTTTGTTGTTGTTTTGTTGGGGCTTTTTTTTGTTTGTTTCTTTGTTCTTGGTTTTGTTGTTTTGGTTTTGTTTTTTTTTACCTTGCTTCCATCATTTGCCTTTCCCTTTAGATGTTATAAGACAAAATATATTTTCAGGTTATTTTGAATGTGTAAATCTCTGCACTGCACACAGGAAGTTACCTTTCTCCTATAGCTGTCAAAGTGACTGCAAAATTACAAAGTGAATTTAATCCCAAGAAGCAATAGCTCACAGAGATTTGCCTACTCTTGTGCACACACAGAACCATTTTCTTATTTTCTCATACAGACACCTGGTCTAACAGTTAACAGTCTGGCAGCTTAAGTTTGCAAGGAACATGTGATGAGTAGGAATGAAGAATGAAAAATTCAGGGCTTCTTGGGTTACCCTCCAAGATAAGCTAAGCCTTGGTTCTCAGAAATCTTTCCCATGCCAGAATTTCAGAATGATACTTGTTTTTACCAGGCATTTTAGTCCTTTTCATTTTGCATGACAATTCC
Organism: Corythornis vintsioides; assembly: GCA_025447755.1. Taxonomy (NCBI): domain Eukaryota; kingdom Metazoa; phylum Chordata; class Aves; order Coraciiformes; family Alcedinidae; genus Corythornis; species Corythornis vintsioides. Next base: position 970 of record JAOEGS010022605.1, on the reverse strand, counting down.
TGCAAAGTCTTCCAGAAACAGTTATTTTTCTTCTCTGCATCATTGGTGGGACAGCATTCCAGCAGAAAAGGGTCACTTGCTTGGTACTTATGTACTTTTCAAGATGTTGTCCTTTCCTTCCTCATAAGATAATGGGAACAAAAACTGTCAGACTTTCAACAGTTTGCTGTTAACAAAACCAAACCAAAACAAAAAGACAACCTTGCTTGTTAACACTAAGCTCAAAACCAAACAGATTTTGGACTGTGCATTTAATACATTTCAGGAATCTATCATACAAATTACAGCTACCCTTTTTAAAATGGAGATATGGCCTCCACAGGCCACAGAACATGTCATAATAATTTCCCTTTTATCATAAGCAGATCACCCAGAATTTAGAAGTACTCCTACAACTGAGTAGAAGGATAATATTTCAAGGGGTTTTTTCCTAACAACTTAGATTTAAAATACAAGGATCTGGGAGGTGTCTGATCTAATTTTGAGATAAATTACATCAGAACTCTATGTATTTTCTTCCTGTCTACCTGTTAAGGGAAAAACTAAAATCTCAACAATCCAGATAAAATGCAGATAAATTAGTAAATAAAAGTACAATGGAATAATGTTCACAGCACAGCATCTTGCATGCTTATGACATCTTACAAGTATATTCTTGACTTAAGACTACCAGATACAATTACAGGTATCAAATTTAAGCCCTTCAATTGTACAAATGCTGGCTACTTAAGACAGTTGCTGCTGTTGTCATGCCCTATCACTACCTAAAGAATCATAGAAAGTTAGGGATTGGAAGGGACCCAGAAAAATCATCTAGTCCAACCCCCCTGCCAGACCAGGATCACCTAGACCAAGTCACCCAGGAACAGATCCAGGCGGGTCTTTCATAGATCCATAGATTCACAGATATTAGGGGTTGGAAGGGACCTAGAAGATCATCTAGTCCAACCCCCCTGCCAGAGCAGGATCA
>JAOEGS010022603.1:20895-34118 GCA_025447755.1 Corythornis vintsioides | reverse complement strand
GCCTGAGAGGGGAGCTGATGGATGGTGACAGATCTCTGCAGGGTGGGGGGCAGGAGAAGGGGCCAGGATCTGGTCAGTGGTGTCCTGGGGTGGGATGAGAGGTGATGGCAGCAGGTGAAACATGGGAAGTTCCACCTCAACATGAGGAAAAACTTCTTCCTGTAAGGGTGGCAGAGCCTGTCCCAGGCTGCCCAGAGAGGCTGTGGAGTCTCCTGCTCTGAAGACTTTCCAAACCCACCTGAATTTGTTCCTATGTGGGCTGCCCTGGGTGACCTCGATGATCTCCAGAGGTCCCTTCCAACCTCTACCATTCTATGAATGCAATTTACAAGCTCAAGGTCCCTTCCAATCCAAACAATTCTACAATTCCCTGATTTTGCCCTCTCACTCCATTCTCACCATCACAAACCCTCAGCAGCAGAGCAGTAGCATGCTCACCAGTAGCCTGCTTGTTGCTGCTGCAGAGCCTGGGTCAGGATTCAATCCTGGAGCAGCCAGTAGGAACCCAGCTGCAAAAGGCTGGTTGGCTGAAGATGAAGCACAGTTTGCACAGGGGAGTTAGCAAGGTGCAGCCAGACAGCTTAAGCCAGGAACAAGAACAGAGACTGTCCCCAAATGGTTAACAGCACTGTCTGGGAGGGTGAGGGGAATGCAAAAACGACTCTGTAGTGCTTAGTCACATTCCCCCTCCCCCCCAAAATAACTCAATTTACATTTGCTGGCAGGTTTCTCCCTCAGGATGTCTGTTTGTATGAACTTGAACATCAAATCTTGGCCGAAAAGCCCAAATAAAGCAGAAACATGAAGGACTTGCAGCCTGCCTGGCTCAGAGCAATCCCTCATCTCTCATGAGGCACACAGAGGAGCTGGAGACATGCTCCAAGCTCCTGCTGAGTGGCAGCAGCTCCGAGGAGGAGTCATCCCCCAGCACAGTGAGCACCAGTGGGACTCCAGCCACTCCTCTTCCCACCACTGGACTCCCCAGGGATCCATGCCAAGGACACACGATGTTTTGTAACCCCCAGATTCACAACCACCTCCTCCCACTGTGGAGCTTCAGCCCTTCCCACCCCCTCAGCCAGGGTGAGGAGCAGCAGCAGCAAGTCCTCCCCAGGCAGACATCACGTCCCACACGTGGGCAGAAGGAGCAGTCAGCCAGCTTTCTCCTGCACCATGCAGAGACCTGCCATGCTGCTAATCTCATCCTCTCCTTCCCTCCAAGAAAATCCAGGCCCACAGGCAGGTCACAAACACCTCTGGGCATGCAATGGTTTGAAAGCAAAGCAGGAGATGTAGACCAGAGAGATGGAAGAAATATTTTAGTCAGAGTGGTGAGAGCCTGTCCCAGGCTGCCCAGAGAGGTGGTGGTTGCCCCATCCCTGGCACCATCCCAGATGAAGTTGGATGGAGCTCTGAGCACCCTGCTCTAGTTGCAGATGTCCCTGCTCCCTGCAGGGGGGATGCACTAGATGAGCTTGAAAGGTCCCTTCCCACCCAATTTCATCACTACCATCATCAAGCCACCCTTCTTGGGCTCAACACAAATGAAGGGCACCTAAACTCACCTTGAACTCCATCAGCTCCAAAACATGTCGAGTTATATGCAAACCAATAGAGAGATATTACAATAAACAACACACCTATCAGCTCTGCCTGTCTACTTGGGCCTCTCACCCAACTGTTCATTAGAGCAACTTGTTTTCCCAGAAGACACTGTGGTGAGACACACCAGAAGGACATGAGGAGGGGTCTTCTCTGCTCATTCCTCCTGCAGCAGTGCAGGAGAATCATGCCTGAGCAGAGGAGTGGGGGGAAATGGGGCAGAATGATCCCAGGGGTTCCCACTTGCAGTCAACTTCCTGATGCTTAAAATAAAACTTTCTCCCTGCTGGGTGAGACACTGAAGCCATTCAGCTAAGTGCTGCAGGCCTACAGAGCATAGATAAATAGAGGTATTAAGAGGTTAAGAGGAGCTCAGCACCTTACAGGCTCAGAAGGCACATCTTAGAGCTTTTAAACCTTACTTCTTGACTCTAGGGAGCAAGTCCATCTTATTTCAGAGCTACAGCCATGGCTGTCAGCATGAAAAGTGACAGGTATTTTCTACATTTAAATATATATATTTAGATATTTCTATTGTCTCATTCTCCAGAAAGATTCAAAACCTGCTTGGACATGATCCTGGACCAGCCTCCTGCTCTGGGTGACCCTGCTGGAGCAGGGGGGTGGCACCAGATCTCCAGAGGTGCTTCTCACCTTTGGGGGATGCACTATGTGATCTGGGTTTTTTGGCCCAGATATATTTCTTAAAAGAAAAGAAAAAAAGAAATAATGGCTGAACACCAATACAAGTTAAAGTCACAAAACTCCCCTTTTCCAGCTGCCAAAACAGAGGAGACGACCTGCAAAAGGACAAGGCACCAAAGGGTGCAAGGCAGGAATCAAGCTGGGAGTGAGCAAGAGTTTCCAAGTGATGTGCAGCTCCCAGGTACAGCTTTCCCCCCCCTCCCAAAAGCAAAGCTCCAGCTGCAGTGTCACTCAACAGCTGCTCCAGACTTCCCCGAGTTAAACACGTGAGCACATCGAGTCATGCACACACCCAGGCCTCCTTTGGCTCACAAACTCCCTTGAACTCATTCACCCTTCTACCAAACCCATCTGTGACTTGAAGGGAGGGTTTGGATGGTGAAAGAACCACCACCCCACGTGCTGGTCACCATCACCTCCTTGCATTTCAACTCAAACAGGAGAGCCAAGTACTTGCAGGCTCCATTGACACCCTGGGTCGTCCTTTCATTCGAATGGTGTTACACCAAAGAGAAGCATGGGTCAGCAACCCCCAGATTTGTCAGCTGCCCTCAGCCACACCTTTGGCCAGGCTGGTGGAAGGTCCCACGGGGATCTGAAGTGGTTGAGGTTGAAGGAATGGGTGCAGGGTGAGCTGTAGCTGCTGCAGTGCTCGCTGGCCGCTGCTGGGTCTCCCATCAGGAAGGTCAGTTGTTGTAGAGCACCCTGGAGAGGAAAAGACAGAAACCATAGTTCAGCCACATGTTACCTCCAGAGAAGAGGGAAGGGTCTGTGTGTGAGTGTCTCCAGGCTCTCGTAGCAAGAGACTTCTTTGCAGGATGGCTCAGGCAATCAACATCTACTCCCCATCTCCAAGAGCTGGATGCAAAGAACCTGGGAACAAAGGCCAAGAGCCAGCCACGTGCAAACTCTTCTTGACTTAAATCATAGAACTGTAGAACGGTTTGTGTTGGAAAGGACATTGAAATGATCTCGTTCCAACTCCCTTGTCATGGGCAGGGACACCTCCCACTAGCCCAGGTTGCTCAGAGCCCCATCCAGCCTGGTCTTGAACACTTCAGGGATGGGGCATCCACAGCTTCTCTGGGCAACCTGTTCCCATGTCTCACCACCCTCACAGTTAATAACAGTGAGGATTCAAGAGGTGCTAAGCACACTGCGGGGTCAGGCCTTTACTACTGACCTCCAGGTCACCCTCCCCTGGTCCACCCTGAGCAGCACCCAATGCAGGGGCAGTACTCAGAGGGATCCCTCGATGGGCTGACAACTGCCAGGCTCCCAACTCCACCATCACCTTCCTGCTCACTCAGGCCCTCCAGCTCTCAACAAGGACTGCTCAGCTGGGAGCTGCTCTCCTCCTGCAAAGGCGTCTGTTGAAACCACAGGTGAGGAGAGTGAAAATATTCTGTACAGGAGAAGATTTACACAGGGGAAAAGAATAGAGGATGATATTGGACTCCCAGCACAGACCACAGGATGTAGGAGGGAGGCAGACACATTGAGATGCCTTGATGATGGCAAAACATCAGCCTCTGAGGTTCTGCACTTGTCAGAATCAAAACTGACTCAAAAAGGGCTTCCCTGCCTCACCAGGCTGCCTTCACATTTCACTAAGCTTGTGGCAACTGAAGTAATTTGTTATCAACACAGCTCCAGTGATGCTTAAGTAGCAGTTCTGCAGGACATGGCTATTCAGAGGGAACTTCTGAGCCAGCTCCATCCAGCCAGTGGTCCTCTCTGGCCTCCCAGCAGCAGCAAATGCAGAGAGAAGCATGTCCAAGCTGCCAGTGACCTCTTCACGAGCTGACATCTTCCTCCCCAGGCTGGAGGTGCAGCTGGGCAGCCCAGTGTAAACAAGGGTCAAGGAGAGAGCTACCCCATGAACTGGAGAAGAACTTCAGACTGGTGGCACAAACCAGGATTTGGTTTCAGAAATGCCATATGGATTTCTTCTAAAAGAGCTGGGTCTGTTTGATTCATTCAGTTTCTGTGTTTGATGTTGACCATCAGCTGTGTCAACCTGGCAGCCTTTGAATTCACCAGGCCTTTTAACAAGGCCATCTACTTTGACCCACTGGGAATCCTTTGCTTGTAAAGTCCTCACAGCAGAGACTTCAACACATGCACAGGACAAGCTTCCCAACTAAATGCTTTGTGTGCTGACTGCACAGATGACTCCTGTTTCTTTTACAGTCATTTTCAACAAGAGAGGACGAGTGTAAATCTGGGACCCAGAGGTTTCTATTGCTGACCTGACTGCTGGCACATGCACTGCCCTGACCCAAAAGCAATTCAAAGCCTTTGCAAAGCTCCCTCTCACTGGCCATGAAAAGAAACTGTGTGTTTTGGCAAGAGAAGGCAACGGATTCCCTCAGAGGGAGCTGCCACCTCACTGCATGTAGCCAGAGCAGACCATGTCCTCAAGCTCAGCCCCGCCAGGTCTGCTCAGGTCTCACCTTGAAGGGGATCTCAAAGGGCTCAATCAGGCCTCCGATGATGGTCAGCCCCTCAGTGTTCACTCCCATCCCAAAATAATTGGACCAGCTCACTCTGTCCACCAGCCGACAGTCCACGTGCAGCTCCAGCCTCTCCAAGGAGATGCCAAGAGCAACTCGGTGCCAGTGCCCATCACCGAGGAAGGAAACTGGGAACCTGTGTGGGAAGAGAAGAGGCTTAACATGAAACTGGGTCCCATGCTTCATGCAGGACAGGCTTCACCCCTAGCCAGCTCCCAGGGGCTTTCAGGTGTATCTTTAGTGCAGGTGCAAAGGACAGTGCCAGAGAAAATATTCTTGTCACAAGGAAGCACCATTGCTTCTCTTCCAGCACAAGAATGCTATGTCTGTCCAATGGATTTGGGCACCTCTACAACCAGTAGGGATGTCTGGGATATCACTGGTATTTGTGTTTATTTGTGACACAAATAAACTTGATTTATCCCCAGGTATTTGAACTTTTTTGCTCTTTGCTTTGTTTTCTAGATCCACATCATTTTGAGAGAGAGGAGTTAGGCAGTGACTGTGCAAGCACCACCAGGTCTGAGGGACCATCACCCACGTGGGGGGGACATGAGCTTGATTCAGATGAGGTGGGATCAGAGAGGCCACTTTTCAAAGCTCAAGGTGAGAATCCTTCACTCAGGCTTTGGGAGTAGAAAAGGAAGCACGAAAAGGGAAAAAAAACCAAACCCCAAACAAACAAAAAAAGCACCTGAGCTGCAACTTACTCATAGTGTCTCCTCCTTGTGGTGACAAAGACCAAGGCATGTGGGTTAATCCTGATCTGGAAGAGCACATGGCTCCGATGGCTAAGGATGGTGATGAGGCTGGTGTCCTCCTTCAGTGAGTACCTGAGCTTCATCAGCACGCTCAGCTCATCTGCAAACCTGGTAGAAAGGAGGGACATCCTGCAGCCACTGCTGGATCACCAGAGCTGCTCTCTTAGGACAATAAAACTGAGTTCATTTGTGCCAGGACTCCACGAGAACAAAACAAAAATAACCGAGAGAAAAAGAAAATCCTTCAGATTGTCAGGTCAGGTGCTCCAAAAGCAGCAGCCAGGTCAAAATGAGCATTGCTTGGATAACCATGGTGCAACCTCAGCACAAGCTTCTCTCCATGATTTTCCACAGGACTCCCACCCTGCTCACCACCGATGGGAACCCTGTTACAAGCAGCTCTTCAATTCTGCCTTCTCTCACCATGCCCAGTGTCCTTGTCCACAGCAAGCTACAGCCCCATGTCAAGTACACCAAAGGTCTGAGCTGCTCTGTGCCATCTCAGGCCAGTGCCTTGGTGGTGAGGTGCTGGAGGTGGTGCTGAGAGATATGGCTGGGCTGGCTCTCTTGCTGTCTCCAGTTATGTGCTGGAGAAGAGAGGTTTGTCTAGTGGGAAAAAAACATTCCTAGATATGGTGAGTTTCTCATGTTGAGGTGGAGCTTCCCATGTTTCACCTGCTGCCATCACCTCTCATCCTACCCCAGGGCACCACTGACTAGATCCTGGACCCTTCTCCTTGCCCCCACCCCGCAGAGATCTGGAACCATCCATCAGCTCCCCTCTCAGGTTGCTCTGCTCCAGCTGAACAGCCCCAGGGCTCTCAGCCTTTCCTCACCAGATATGTTCCAGCCCCTTCATCATCCTCACAGCCCATAAGAGGGCATGTTTCCATATTTCATATGGAAATGAGTCTTAAAGTAACCCCTCAAACCAAGAGTGCATGAGATGATTCTGAGCACCACCTCCCATACCCCATCCCCCTGAGGGCTGCCTACCTGTCCCCAAATGCCTCCCTGGTGGGCATGTTGAGGGTGGCATACTGCCCGATCTCCAGCATGCTGCAGTTGCCTTCATCATAGCCAAAGGAAATATTGCTGAGGTCCTGGGCATGGGAGGTAATTTTGTCCAGCAAGTTCACTTCATCTGCATTGGGAGAGAAGAAAGAGATGCTCAGTAGCTGAGATACCTTCACTACAGGGCTCTGCCCTCTGCCTTCTTCCCATCAGACAACAGGAAAAAACCCCAGGAAGAAAATAATGCATTTGGGAGAAATTAAGTTAATTTATAAATTCAGTGAACTCAGCTCAAATCAAACCTTCCAATAGCATCAGAAGAGCCAGGGAATATTTTTGAACAGAACATGTGTTTTGAGGTCTGTGTCCAAAAGACATGAAGGGCCATTCCTACCCCAGACATGGTGGCACCTTTATGTAGTTGGGATGTTCCAGAGTGTAAAGCAGAGCATGGGTCACAAATGTCCTAAAACACAGGTCTTGGCTGAGCTGGGTACTGAAATTCCTGCTCAGTGCTCTCCCAATCTTCCTTGTTGATATTTGCCCAATGTTGATACAGAAATGGACCATGAACCAGGATGAAGTGCTGTGTCACTCCCCAAGGCAGGTGTCCTGACCAGACCACAGGACATTCCCCTCTGCCCAGAGCAGGGTCCATCACTACAACAAGGTCAGGAGCTCCATGGGAGCTCTGCACCCTGCAATGCCCCTTCCCCAGCTGGTGAAAGCTCCACTTGCAGGACTATACTGGGCAAACACAAGCTGGTTTGAATTGGGTGGCAGCCCCTGGTCTGGACTATTTGGCAGCACCATCACTTCAGTCTCATGAAGAGCTTTTAACTCCCTTGGTGATCAGAGACATTCCCTTCCCAAGTTTATTCTTTAACTACAGGATTCTTCAACTACAGAAATAGCTGAACAAAAACTTGCTTCAAACCACCAGGTTTCTTGTTCCCCTCCATTAGCAAAAAATCCCATGCAGACATCTGGCTCCATCCAGTTTCTACCTCTTGAGACATCTACAACCAGATCCCTCCTTTCCTGCCACCCCTTCATACTGATGGGCAGTATGACAATCACCCTGCCATCTGCAAAGGGTGGGGACAAGGGATGGGCTCAGGGCAGCTCCTCATGAGCTCAGCCTTGCAGGAAGGGGTCTGGAACACTCCAGACCCACAAATCCTTTACTGGGAGGGTCTTATCCAATCCCACTTGATGACTCGTCAATGGGAATCCTGCCAGTACCATCTGCACTAGCATCTGCCATCACTTGGGAGCCATCCAGCCTCTGCACTCCCTCAAATTCCTGAGATGGGAGATGTATTTGAGGGCAGATGAGCAGCCTGAGGCATGCTGCAGACTGCCAGGAGATACACACACCATAGTGATCCTCTGCTCTGGAAAATAACAAGTCAATTGAGCAAAGAGCTGCTTTGATCCAGCTCAGATGATAACACAGAAACCCTGCCAACATCTCCTCAGAAGAATTTTGCAAGGGACAAAACCCTGTGTTGGGAAGGACCTAGGGGAATAGGAAATGTGGCTATATGGGGTGACTTGGGATTTCACCTGCACTTTCCCCAGCTCCCCACGTGGTCATGGCATCAACCTGTCAACTGGGGGCCTCCAGAGCTGAATCCCCCAACACAAAAAGGACATGGACCTGTTGGAGCAGGTCCAGAGAAGGGCCACAAAGATGATCTGAGGGGTGGAATATCTCTGCTAGGAGACCATGCTGGAAGAGTTGGGAGTGTTCAGCCTGGAGAAGACTCTGGGGAGACCTTCTTGGGGCCTTTCAGTACTCAAAGGGAACCTACAGGAAAGTTGAGGAGGGATTTTTTACAAGGGCTTGCAGTGCTAAGATGAGGCTTTGGCTTTAAGCTGGAAAAATCCCCCTCCCCATGCCCTGCAACCCACGCTGCTGGAGGTGCAGCCCAGGGTGCCAGTGGCTGCTGGGTGCCAGTGCACAGGCCCAGCTCCTGTCCAGCTTCTCACTCCCCAGCACCCACAAGTCCTCCTCAGGGCTGCTCTCCATCCCTTCAACCCCAGCCTAGGTTGATACTGGGGGTTGCTGTGATCCAGGGGCAAGACCTTTCACTTGGCCTTGTTGAACCTGGTAATGTTCATATGGGCCCATTTCTTGAGCTTTTCCAGGTCCCTCTGGATGGATCCCATCCCTCAGGGGTGTGAACCACACAACTCAGTTGGTGCCAAACTTACTGGTGCCCTCGATGCCACTGTGGCATTGCTGAACAGACTAAACAGCACAGCCTCAGACCCAAAGCCTACAGAATGACCATTTCTATGCTGGAAAAGAGATTCCTGGAGTTCAACAGCTGCTGCCAAATTCCACTTGTCTCCAGGCTCCTAAAGCAGCACAGAAATCTTCCCAGGCAGCCCAGTGCCAGGGAGACTTTATGAACGGGCCAACCTCAGCAAGGACAAGCACCAGCCACTGGAGTCAGAGCCAAGAAAGTGTCACCCCAGGCCACAGCTGACCCACTGTCACCAGGGTGCCAGGAATGTTTTGGGAGAAATGCTTCCAAGGCTGGGGAGAGGGTGTGGGTGGAAGGCTCAGGTGAGGCTGGTTGGGACCACTGAGGCTCAGTAGTACTCTCAGGGCCTGCAGAGGGTTCAGTAGGGGTTCTCCACCAACTCACCCCATCTTCATCCCAGAGGATGGTGTTCCTTGCGGGGGTGTGTGTGTGTGTGTGTGTGTGTGTGTGTGGCACCCCAGGTTGTAGATACAGAGAAATGACTCTCTGTTCTTTCCTCTGGGAAAAGAGCATATGAAGCCTATCCTCAGGGAGAGAAATGAGGGCAAAGGGAATGATTAAGCAACATCACTGGAGCTCTGGGAGAGCTCATAACAGGATCTGTCAGACTGAGTCACTTCCCCTGGATGCAGCAACCACCGGTGGGGACCTGAAATAACTGGGCTGGACAAGCTCTGGGGACAACCCCAGAGGACAATCCTGTGCCTGCTGACTGAGGAATGGAGGATATAACCTAATGGGTCTTTTCCCTCTCTAATTTCTGAAGATGTCCTGCCAGAAGCCTGCTTTGGATCACAGGCCATGCACTTCAAACCCTGAATTAGAGAGTCTTGTACATCAGTGTGAGATTTTAGTAATAAAGGTTCTCTGAATTAAGTGATGGAAAAAATAGAGGAGTCTATAGTGGGGTTTCCTGACACCTCCCAGCACTGACAGCACCATGAGCACAGATGTGGTCTGTAGCCAAGCATTCAAAAGAAGCCAGCCCTCCCAAAACACCAGTGCTCCTCTGTTCCCCTCTTGATGGCTCACACTCTTCCTCTTGAAAGACATTCTCAGGCTTGGAGATTGTGCCTGAGCTTCTCTGGACAAAGGGAACCCAAAACTGGAGGTTGAAATGTGTTTGGACTTGCCTGATGATTCTGTACATTGGGTGGGCAGGGTGAAGGACACCTTGGTCATGCTGTGTTTGCAGGACACCAAACCTCCAGCAGCTCCTCCTGCTTCTCTTTCTTCCTGGCATTGCTTCTAACATCAAGAAAGCCCAAAGCATCCATCTATGTCACCTCCTGGGCCATGCTTCCTTCCTACTGTTCCCATTTCCCTCCTCACCTAATAATTTCTTTCTCAGGCCAGCACCACAAGCCAGGGGAGGTTAAAGCTGAAGGGCACACAGCTCCTGGGGACGAACTTGCATTCAGAAGATTATGCAACAGGATTTCAACCTTCATCTCCCTGCTCCGGAGAGCAGAGTTAATTTGGTTTTGACCCAAGTTGAAGGGGACAGAGCCAAAGGAGGAAGAAAGAAGGAAAAAAAAAAAAAAAAAAAGCACATTTCTCATGCAGAATGTCGTACCTATTAGCTGGAGAGTGAATGCAACCACCCACCCACGGAGAGGAGAGAAAAATTTCAAGGAAGCAAAACCTTTCCAGAAGAAAGGACTGGCCATACATATTGTTTGGCCAGGAAAAAAGGGAGCAAGGGCTTCTCTGCAAACTCATTACGCAGCCCCGCGGGTCTGCTGCCTCTCCTTTGTCCAGGCCCAGCACGGGGGGCTCTGCTGGGATGGGGCTTCTAGGGACAAAGCCTGGGGAGGAGGAAGGGCTGCTGGAAGTTGAGGATGACCCCAAAATAAGGATATGCTGGCTACAAGAAAAAGTAGGTCAAGTGGCAGAAAAAGGACAGAGCCTGCAGATCTTTCAGGAGAAGAGCAGGAGAGCAAGGAGTTGCAAAAGCCACAGTGGGGATGATGGAACCAGAGAGGCCACAGGAGCAGAGAAGTGGGCTTTGCAGGCACCTCAGCCTTCATCTTCATCACCCTCACTGGCTCTTCTCTGCAAATCCCAACTGCCCAAGCCATGAGAGTGTGAAAAGCTCATCCTATTCCCTGAAAGAGCACGTGTCCTGCTCCAGTGGGAAATGTCCTCAGGGGGACACAGAGCAAAGCAATATCCTGACAGCTGAGAAACAAGACTCTTTTGAAGGAGGTGCTGGGAGAAAAGCTCACAACAGCTAGACATTCTGAAGGCTTTGGTGGCCTCAGTTGGGTTGGTTTGGGGTTTCTTTGTTTTTTTTTTTTTAATGAGGAAACAAACAAACAAAAAAAGCAGCCATTTCTAATCTATAGACATGTACTGGGAGAATCTGCAGAGCTCCACATCCATGCTCTTCTTGAGCACTCCAAGAGAGTTGGCCTGGTCTCTAGGAAGATGCTCTGGAGTGTAACATTTCACCCCAGCCTTGCAGATCCTCACCCCAGGCCACACACATGCCCTGGTGCATCTCCTACCCTCTGTTCTCCATGTATCCTGCCCAGTTCCTCCCTTCTTTGCTCTCTGCATGTCCTCCTCCCTCCTGGACCACCAACAGTAAATGCCTTTGGGTTGAGCTCAAACCCTCACTTTACTCAAGCCCAATACTGTGGAGATGATCTTTTATCTGTATTCAGAGCTTAATGGCTTTAGCTAGAGGGGCATTTCTAAGTGGATTTCATGTAAACCTGTGGAAATCCCCACACAGCCACTCTTCGACCTGTCCAAGTCTGCCTTGCAGCAATTAAACTTAATTACTGAATTACAGCCAATCAGCATAAACCAGATCTGGGCTGCAATGCCCACACAGTGGATTCTGCAGGGTTAATTTAAAAACAACTATCAGCCACATTAGTAAAGCTTGTGTGACACTGAGTGGGGACAAGTCCAGAAAACATTGGCCCACTGCTGTCACTAGTCCATCACCGTCTCTTTGTTCCTTCATTGTCAGAGTTAATTAATAACAAATTCTCCAAGTAACCACACTCCAGGGGCTTCTTTCCAGCACCAGCTTTCCAAGAGCCTCCCTCCCTGTTGTTTTCTTGGACAGGGTTGGAAGATGCACACATAAATACACACAGATCCACCCGGGAAAAGCAATCAAGGGATGACCATGGCAACCTCCTCTGCGTGGGAGGGTCAAATCCAAGCTGAGAAACCCTGAGTTTGCACCCCTGGTTCTCAGCACCCTCTCGTGCTGTTGGAGAGCATGTGCTCTGTGGTGTGCACACAAACACACACATCTCCCAGAAAGCTTCCACGGCCAAAGCTTGTCTGGGTTTGACAGACAGCAAGGTCATGCTCACAAGGAGGTCCATCCAGCCCCCATTTCCAGCTCCAGCAGCAGATGCTTGCAGGGAAGGAGTTTCCTCTCAGCTCTGGGCAGTGTGAGGCTTTGCTGAGCCCAAGGCAGTGGCCATTGGCAGGGACTTGACATCAGGTCTCTCCTATCCTGGGGACTATTGCAGGACAGTTTGCTCAGCTGGCTGGGCTGCCCAGGAAATCCCTGGGCACACAGCCCTGTCACCCTGTTTTGAGCTTCCATGACATCTTAAACTCCTCCTAAGGCAGGCTGAGAGGTGATTCTGGAACCTCAGCAACACACTGTGGGGGTAGGAATGCTGCTAGTAGCACGACAGCAGCTGAGCAGCCCCTCTGCAGGCTGCACCCCCCCAGCAGCAGGAGGAAAGGAAGGAGGTGGAAGGATTTGGTTTACCTTCTAACTCCCCAAGGGGATCTGTAAAATACACTCCAGAAGCTACAGAAGTGATGAGGTAGAGGTAAGATTCTTTACAAAAGGAAATGTTCAGAGTTTTAGAATGAATCATGGAATCATTTTGGTTGGGAGAGATCTTTCGAGATCAAGTCCAACTGTTACCCCAGCACTGCCAGGGTACCACTAAACCACATCCCTTAGTGCCACATCTACAGACTGAAGCAACAGTTTGATGGGAAATAGCTACTTTAGAAATGCCTCAGTCTCTTCTACTCCATTACAAGCTGATCTGAACAGCTGTTTCTCTGGCTTCACTTCCCATTGTCTTAAAGTAGTTATTTTAAAGCCTGGCTGAGGCTCGGCCTGAGCTATTATTTCAAGTGTCTTGAGCAATGAGGGAAACAGTTGGGTTAATATTATCTCCTGCTGCAGACATACACATCTGGGAGAGATTATGGCCCGAGAAAATAAAACTAAATATGGCCAGGGAGCCCATCCTGGGAATTCCTCTCATGGCAGCACATAAAGCCTTGGTGCAACCCAAACCCGTCCTCCAAACTCCCCCACTGATGCTCCTCCAAACTCCCCCACTGATGCTCCT
>JAOEGS010022603.1:0-20795 GCA_025447755.1 Corythornis vintsioides | reverse complement strand
AAAGCCTTGGTGCAACCCAAACCCGTCCTCCAAACTCCCCCACTGATGCTCCTCCAAACTCCCCCACTGATGCTCCTCCAAACTCCCCCACTGATGCTCCTTCCACTAGTGATGAATTGGGTCTTATGGGTTAGTCTGAATGATTTTAGACTGTCTGTATAACATCACCTGGGGCTGAAAAACTGAAGTTTAAACCTGATAGCAACGCGAGTCAGATCTCAGGCCACACACCCAGATGTTGGTGACTGGTGAAAGGCAACCAGGAGGACTCTGGTCGTGCCATGGAAACACACGTTGGCTCGAGGGCTCTGCAAATCCTGTCCTCCAAGTTGTAAACAAAGTACCAGGAAACCTGTGGGAAAGTTAAAGCAGTGGAAGGTCCTTTGTCCTTTCAGACCCTGGAGACCTGATGTTCAATCACCTGAGCTGTCCCATTGGGTTGGACACTGGCACTTCATTTTGGGTGGCAGCTCATCATGCACTGATAAAGGCCTGGCTCAGGTCACCCCTGCCTTGCTCACCCAGGATGTACCTGGTTCTTGTGTCCCAGCAAGAAGAGCTGAAGGATGGGCAAAGATCCTGCCCAGAACTTCCTGTGCTCACAGCCTTGTGGTCTCCAGCCCATCACGAGCACACACGAGCTGGCAAATTCACACTTGTGTCTGTTTTCACTCGTGTGAATTCACAAGTCCAGGGGTGGAAAAGGCTGGAGAAACAAACTGCAGAGACTTTGCTACAACCTTTTCTTGCAGTGAGCACAAGCCTCCAGCGTTTGTTATGGGAGATCCTGCCCAAGTCAGAAACCCCTTTGGGGACAGGATGCTCACCCCCATCTGCTGTCACAGTTAAAGCTGTGTTTCCAGTAACACCAGTCTGCAGAGAAAACTTTGCAAACATCACCCTGGAGTAAACAATGGCCCTGAAAGCACAGAGCAAACATGACAACTCCATCTCCAAACCTGGATACACACCCTGCCCTTCCCATGGGCCTGGCTTTGGAGAGAAGTTGGCACTTGTGGAGGAGAGCTTGAAGGCAAAAGCCAGGGGACACGCAGGGGACATGGGGCTGGATGCCAGGGACGTGCTCCCACTCTGTGCCAGCATGGTGGGTAGAGAGCCAGGGCCCCAAGCAGGTCCCAGGCTCCCAGGCATGGTCTGCTGCCTGCCAGGCTCCTCCAGGCACCTGCCTGGCAGTGATGGGACTGGTGATTCATAGGAGCTTGCTGGAAACTCAAGAACCCAACTGCTGGCAGGGAGAGGCAACCCCTGACTGCTCTCCTGGAGAGCATGGGGTGTATGGCAAGAGATTCCCTACTGCATTAGCACTTGGGAAACCTCTTTCTGCCATCCAAACCCATCCGAACTCGGGGACACTCAATCTTAGCCATGCCATCATTCAGCAAGGCCAATCTTCCCCTTTAAGGAATGGCTACAGGTCAGCACCTGCTTTACCCTAGCTGAAGTACAGCCACTTCATGCTGCAATTAATCACTCTGGAGACACTGGCATTCCCTGCAAAGCAGCAAGGGATGCCAAGGGATTAGGGACAGACAGACACTGCTCCTGGGAGCCCAACACCTGGCATAGTCCTGAAGCTTTGCCACTGCACTGTGCAAGTACCACTACCAGCTCCTGTTACTCAGCATCTGACTAATGCCCAAACCCTAATTAGTACCAGGGCATTTAATTAAAGAGAAAGTTTTCCACTGAAGGTGACCTTTGCAGGGATATATTCCTGCTTCCTTCACCTTTAGCTGTGCTGTTCCAAGGGTCAGTGCTCAGGCTCTGACCTGGTGTTAACATTCATTTGATCAGGAGGGATGTTCTGGGGGTTGTCCCCATCTTCCACCCATTGGCTGCCCCAGAGGATCTGCAGAAATGGAGCAGGAGGGAGAGAGAAAGAAGCAAAAAGAGCCTCTTGTACCAGCACAGCCTGGGGCAAAGCAGGGCAGGAGCAACAGTCCCCGACCTTCCCCTCACGCTCCCTTCAACACAGCTCACAAGAACACAGAAAAAAAATCACAACGAGCATTTCCCAGACTAACGAGCTGACATTTCACAGCCAAAAAGCACTCAGAGTTTCACCTCAGGCAAAACATGTGCACGTTTGTGATTCATTCCACACTCTTTGCTGCCAATTTTCCTGCACAAACTCTTGAATTGTTGCAGTTTCAACCTTTACTCAACTCCTCAATGCTCCTCTGAGCTCAGAATACTCCAAGTTCTTCACGCTCTGTGTTTTGTAGAGCTCCTCACCTCCCACTTCCCCCCTCCACTGGGATTTTTACACCCGAGCTGCTTCATGGCAAGCTGCTCCATGCCATGAGCTGCTGCTTGCCCAGCTGTCAAGGCCACCTCCAGAGCCAGGCACCCTGAGACCCACAAGTGAAAAAGATCTCTCCTTCTAAAGTCTCATTTCACCTTGTGGGTCAGGTTGAGTCCATAACACTTGAACCATACAGCTCAGAAGTCTCTGGGCAAATAAACATCAACTGAGATTTCCTTCATGTAGAGAGTAATCAAACCCCAAACCGTGCTGGAGGCACCACTCCTGAGAAGGGGTTGACCCTCTCAGAGCTCCCTCAGCAGATGTTCATCTACCACAGGCCCCACCCTGGCTCATCATGGCCAGATCCTGGGCAGAGGAGGCTTTGCAGGGGGTGAGCTTGGGTGAGGATGGGCAACGATGTTCCACTGGGACTGAAGAAACCTCCTGCAACTTCATTTATGGCTGGGATTCCAAGGAGGGCATGCTCAGCACATGGGCATGCTCAGCCTTTATGCAAAAGTCCATTGCTGGATGTGGAGATCTCCACCCCTGTTTTCTTCCCATGGATCAAAAGGCTCTTTCTCCCTGTGAAAAGCACCATATCCAAAGGCTGGCTCATGCCCACTCCTATATCTTCCACTTCTAAGGCTACATCAAACATCCTACCTTCTAATAATCACTTCCCAGCTCAAACGAAGCTTTCCTTTCTCACCATTTCTTCACTAACCCAGAGAATTTTCCATGGAGAAAACCAGAGTTTCTTATGCAGAAGACACCAGAGGAAAATCTCTTTTCCCATAAAAAAACCCAACCCAAACAACCATTTTTCAAGCCTTTATCATTTGCTCCAAGTCAAGCTGAGAAAGGCAGAGGTCACCCACACCCCCCACAGACGCTGCCTCTGCACAGCCCATCTCAGCTAAGAGTGCAGATTTTGGGAGAGCCCCAGACACAGAGCTGACAAATCCTGTTTGCACAGCAGGGATGTATCTGCCTTACACAAAAAAAAACCACCAGAAAAATGTGCTTTTCCTTCCTCCCTCCCGCTGCCTGCGAGCGGGGGGGAAACTCATTCGTTAGAGATGCTCCACTTCTCTGAACAGATGACACTGAGAAAATGTTGGCTCTGGGATGTGGGGGAGGTCTCCTAGTTAAATGAAATTGCTGGAAAGAAATCGGTGTCAAAGAGAAAACGTTCAAAATATTTGACTAAAAAAAAAAAAAATAAAAAAAAATAGAAGGAATTTTGAGTCAGCCAGGCAATTTTCAGCTTTGTCTGTCTGGAGGAGTTAGCTCTTGTTTTCTTTTAGTCACTGCAGGTTAACTTTAGTTACCTGGAACAGACAGCTGATTTGGAATTACAAATGAAATTTAGTTTTTAAACCCCTGAGATGTTTAAAGAAAAATAAAAGAAAAAGGTATTTGTTTGCAAAACACAGACTGCTCCAACTGTTGTGAATTTCACTCCCACTTCCCGATTTGAAATTATTCACTTGACTAGACCCAGTTTCTCAAGCCCTGCTCCACCTACACCCCCTTTCTCACCACAGAGTCATCTAGAGATGCCTCTCCACTAGCAGCTCAGCTTCAGACTCCACCAAATCCACCAGAGCAGATCCCCAAGCCCAGCCTCCCTCAGCTCCACCAGTCCTTTATATGTTACCTGGAGAAGATGTGGTACATATTTTGCTGCATCTCTATTCCACCTCACTTGCAAATACCCTCTAGTACAACGTGCTCTGGAGTGGTGAAGATAAGCACTCAAAAAAAAAAAAATCTTTACAGACACACACAGGTTGGAAGACACCAGAACTCCTCAAGTGCTCTACTTCACCCATAACCCACCCTGGTTACCATCAAACCAAGGCCCTGCCACCTCTCTCATGATTCTAAGAAAGAAGAGAAGCCAGACCCACTTCCCAGACTCAAACAGGAAAGTTTTTTTAAACACAATAGATCACACAGTGCTCCAAAAAGTGCCAGGAGATCTTT
The DNA here is from genome assembly GCA_025447755.1 of Corythornis vintsioides. Lineage (NCBI taxonomy): Eukaryota > Metazoa > Chordata > Aves > Coraciiformes > Alcedinidae > Corythornis > Corythornis vintsioides. The sequence continues at coordinate 16,534 of JAOEGS010022603.1, read as the reverse complement.
TTTAAGCCATGTACTGTACCCAGTATCACAGGGTAGGTGGTGGAAGGTTTCAAGGTTTCTCTTTCCAAGACATGAAAATCCTCCCAGCTCGTGAAAAACAATCTGTGCATCTTCCTGCTGGCAATGAAAACAGCCACAACAAACTGCAGATTGGGGAGGTTTACACAGTTCTGAGGTCTGGGCTTTGCAAGTTGCTAACAGATGCCCAACCTTCACAGCCTGGAGCTAGCAGCAGTGAAGCTCAAGGTCTCAGCCATTGTGAAAAAGGTTTCTTGCTGGAATGGGGCTGGTCAGAGCAGTCTGCTGGACTCTGGTGAGGAGAAGCTGGAGTGGCAGGGCACCTTCAGGCACCTGCACAGCATCCCTGGGGGACAGAAAAACCCCTGTACACAGCTCCTGGGTCAACGTTGATGTCCAGCATCTGCAACTGACTCAGGAAAGTCCATCTCCTGCTTCCTAACCCCAGGCTCCACCAGTTTTCTTCCCAGCCACAGATCTCCCCAGAACAGATGTTCACTACAGGCACGAGCAGCCAAAGCATCTGCCACCAGTGCCTTTGCAGAAAACATGGTCCCAAGGGAAGAGAGGATCTCAGAAATTGAGATCCCATGGGAACTAAATCTCCTACACTTCCAAAAACCCTCTGCCCATCTCACTTGTGAGCTCCTGCCACAGGGCAGAACACGGTCAACCCCCTGCCATAGCACAGCTCTGCTCCTTCAGGCTCTGCCAGAAATATCCCTGATAAGGAACAACTCTACAGAGGCACAACAAACGCTTTTCCAAGGCTGGTGAGCTGCAGACACCATGGGATGGTGGTTCTCATTCTCCACACCTGTATTTCCTAAGGGCAGAGAAAAGGACCTTCCTGTCTGACTCCAGCAATTCCTGCTGGGTTTATTCACTGAGCAAGGTGCAGGTGGCTGTGAGCACAACCCTCGCTGGGCTCCTCCAAACTAATGGGGCTGAGGTTGTCTCCAAGGCATCAGATGAAGCATCCTAGAGATGGCTGCAGCAGGCTGGCATGCTGGGCTTGCCACAGGGCCCCCAGCCTTCGCAAAACACTTCAGTGCTCCGTGAGCAGCAGGATCACATGAAAAAATTACTTTCCAAATGACTTTTTTTTTTTGCCCCCTCTAATTTGGAAGTGAAGCAAGCATTAAAAAAAAAAAAAAAAATTAAAAAGTAGAACTGGCTTGAACTTCTGTATCTTTGCCACCAAACCTCCTGCAAAATAAATACTGGAAGGAATCTGCTCAGCCCTAAATACTTAATTACATCCATTTGCTCTAAAAGCTGCAAAACACAGGACCAAAGCCCAGAGCTGCAAAGTCAACGGAGCTGTTCCCACCCTGAGAGAGCCCAGGGGTCAGGACAGCACCTTAAGATGTGGGACAATCAAGGCAAATACCTCTGCTCCCTAAAATACTTTATTCCTATATTTCAGAAGCCTGCTCCACACTCCTGTCACCACTGCCTTAAGGTGTGGTGAGACAGACTGTGCACAGCTATGGCTGTACAGTGAAATGCCATCAGTGTCTCCAGAAGCTGGACTGGCACTGGAGGAGGAGGAGTTGGACAGTGCTGGACAGCACTGGGGATATTCATCCCTCCTGGAGAAGAAGCAATGGGCAGTTACTGCTCTAAAAAAAACACAGAGGGAGAGCACAGGGAAGGGGACAAAATTGCCTGTCCTGGTTGATGCCTAATGAGCCCCATGTCTTAACTTTCAGAGTAGGAGGCTCTACAGAGGGATCTGCCCAGGCTGGATCAATGCCTCAAGGCCAATGGGAGGTACTTCAGCAAGGAGGAGGAGCAACTGAGGGACCTGGGGCTGTTGAACCTGGAGAGAAGGAGGCTCAGGGGAGACCTTCTGGCTTCTTCAGCTCCTGACAGGACGTTGGAGCCAGAGGGGGTCAGTCTCTGCTCCCAAGGAACAAGTGACAGGACAAGAGGAACCAGCCTGAAGTTGCATCAGTTGGAGCTGAGGAACAGTTTCTTTCTGGAAATGGGCTGTCCCAGGCTGCCCAGGGCAGGGGTGGAGCCCCTGTGATCCCCAAGCCGTGGAGCTGTGGTGCTGAGGGCCATGGGTCAGTGATGCCCTGGCAGTGCTGGGTTAATAACTGGATTTGAGGGTCATAAAGGTCCCTTCCAACCAAAACGATGCTATGATTTTGTTCCGTGATTCTATGATGTTCATCAGCAAAGTGTCAATCAAGCTAAAGAGAAACCCTGGCTGGGGCTGGTCCTTGAGGAGCTACAGAAGCAGTTTTGCTCTGCTCAGCTGCAGAAGGAGCTCCATAAGTGACAAATCCAGGTTGTCACTTCAAACACAACAACAACCATCACCCGGAGCTGTCAGTCATCCCCTGACTGTTGCACGGGGCTTTGAGCAAGGAGTTCCTCTGCTGTCTTTGATATGGCATCTGTTGATGTTACAGGCTTTGAAAACAAAATAAAGACAACTACTCTCCTGCACATTTAACCCACTTTCAGGTTGGAGATAAGCAGAAAAAAAATATATATACATTTATCCAAGCAGAGCAACAAACATCCCTTTAGGCTGAAGAAAACCTCAATGCCCATCCCTTCCTTCCTGGCATCAACCCTCCCATGGGCAGGGGTGTAAAGCAGCAGAAATGGACCAAGCAAGACCTCACCCAATAGAGGGGTCTCCTCAGGCTCCTTATGAGCCAGGGCTTGAGCTGCACCAAGCCCTGCTCTCTACAAAGAGGTTTGTACTTGGGGGTTAAGGAAGAAAAGCTAAAGAAGTAAAAGAGAGGAGGAGAATGAACAGGAGTGGCTGGTTCCTGGTTGGCTTAAGCTCTCTCCAAGCAGGGAGGAAGGGGCAAGGACAATCCCACGCTGGTTCTGCACATCAGCCAGGCTCTGGCTGCTTTATCAGGCCATTTATCTCTGTTACTTCCAATCCTACTCTGTTTCCAATCAGCATCCCCTACCCGCCTGGCCTGGGCCTGGTGGGAATTCCAGCAAAGGCCTGAAAGGAACATAAAAATGAAACAAAAACACACCGAGGGAGACGACAGCAGGGAGAAGGCAACTGTGTGCTGGGAAAAGGAGCAGGGTGTGTTTTGTCACATCTCACTGGGTGGAGAGAGCTGGGGGCAGCTCTCCGGGAGGCTCAGCCTAGGGCTGGGGCTCCCCAGCACCAGCTGGGAGGACATCTCGATGCTGGAGCCAGGTCTGAGCTATTCCATTGCTCAGGGAGACGTGTGTGTGCTGCACGTGGGCTCCACAAGCACAGGCTGTCACCACAGGGAGGGAGCCCAGGGCTAGGGGCCTCTCTGTCATCAGGGATGGAAATCACAGAATAGCTGAGATTAAAAAGATAATTTAAGATCATCGAGTCATTAAGCCAACACTGACAAGTCCTTGACTAAAGCATGTCCCTCAGCACTATATCTACACAACTCCATGGATGGAGACTCCACCACTGCCTTGGGGAAGCCATTCCAATGCTTGTTAGACCTTTCTGTAAATAAATTCTTCCTAATATCCAGTCTAAACTTCCACTGGCACAACTTGAGGCTGGTTCCTCTTGTCCTGTCACTTGTTCCTTGGGAGGAGAATCCAACCCACCCTGGCTCCAACCTCCTGTCAGGAGCTTCCAGAGCCAGAAGGTCTCCCCTGAGCCTCCTTCTCTTCAGGCTCAACAAGCCCAGGTCCCCCTCAGCTGATTCTCACCAGACTTGTGCTCCAGCTCCATTGCCCTTCTCTGGCCACACTCCAACCCCTCCATGTCCTTCTGGGAGTGAGGTGCCCAAAACTGACCCCAGGATTTGAGATATGGCCTCACTAGGGAGATCTTAAAGTGGATTAAGAGAAGCTGCTCAAAAATTCTCTCTGCCATCCTTGCACCTCTTTAAAGCCACAAGTGTATGGGGAGAACCTCCACATTTCCCATCCCCTTCAGAGAGAAAAGCTGAAATGAGCTCCCTTGAGACAGTTTGTACCAGACCGAGCTGCAGTGGACACGTGTTCACAACATGCTTCTGAAAATTGTTTCTAAAGGGGGAAAAATAAACATCAGACAAGGGAAAAAAAAAAAAGGAATGAACAAGTTATTTTAATTGGGATCAGGAAGGCTTTTCAGGGAGAAAACCCTAAGTGGACACCATAGAATGCAGAGCAGCCTTGGACTGCACAAACAGACAACTTTCTGGTGACATTAAGCCAGAAGAAGTCCTGTGGAGGACATTCCAATTTTCTCAGTCATGGAGAGTATCCTGTGGACTGAAAATCCAAGACCAGTCCAAAGTACAAACCACAGAGAGTGGACACAGGGGTCTTGGACCTGCTGCTCTGCGGATCTGCTTTTGGTAGAGCACACTAATTGCTGACACAGACAAAGACTTAATGTTCCAGCTGTTGGACTCATTAACAACTCTGAATCTCTCTTTAATTAACCTTCCTGAGCTTCAGAGCTCTAGAGAAAAGCTTGCAAAACCAGACTGCTAATGGTTCAAGCACAAAGAGTTGGATGCAAAACTTCAGAGGTCACTTTTATTCTTTTTAAACTTTTTGGTTAAGTCATGAGTTTATCCTGTCCAGAAAACCATCCAGCCCATCTCCACCCACAGGAGGAAGCTGGTGTCCATTCACCACATCCCAGCCCTGGCTCAATCTTCCATCTCCCCACAACACCACAACCAGCCCCACACTCACAAGTTGGCCCCACAGATGCAAGATGTGGGAACCTACATCTGCAGTGAGCCATCCTAGAGTGAAAGGCTCTCAGTTGCAAATGGAATGAACCACGCAGAGTTACAGTGTTGGGTGATTTAGTTGCCGTTTGCTCAGCTCTACTCCCTGAGCAGGAGCAGCTGAGATTTGCTGAAGGCCACGTGCTATGAATTTCCACTTCAATTTACTGACCATGTACCTACTTAGTTAAAACAGGGCCTTCCAAACCAGTGTAAATCTGAAAACAATGGGGCTTCAAGGCCATCAACAGCAGGTGCCACTAGACAAGAAAACAGCCTGTCTGGAGACAGTGAAGAAATTCAACAAGGAGTCAGAAGATGTCAGACCAGAGTCAGTTTTGGATCGAAGGGCACATGAAGAGTACAGGTGCTGAGGAGGGGGCTGTGAACAATCTGTAAGTGCCCAGGGATTTGTTTGGGCTCATTTCTCATGGTGGCCCCTCTCCAGAGGCACCCAGTTGTGAGCTGACCCTGCTCCACTTTATTCAACAATATATTTATATAAAATCTGATGCCTCAGAGTCTGCTTTGGGAAACCTGGGTGTTGAACTTTGGAGTCAACTATCACCAGACACCCTGTCTGAAGGCAAGTGAGCTGGGAACATCCTTAGCATCTTAGCTAAGTGGTGTAAAGAATCAAGTCAACATCTATAAACCTTTAGCTATGAACCATTGACCAAGTCTGAGACTAGGAGTGGATCCAGCTGCACCTCAACTCCTCTTGTAGTTCAGAAAGCAAGAAGGTAACAAACTCTTTTAGTGATCTAAAGCACTTATCTTTGACACAAGGGACAAGACATCTGGGTGTCAGTGTTGTCTCAAGCACATTATGGCCATGGGAGGCATCAGGAAGAGATTAATCAGAACAAGCTTCTGCCCTCTTCAAATTAGTCCCTAAAAAGCTCCTTAGCTGGGAGCCAGAAGGAGATCTGGTTCACACAGGAGTCATTCTGGATCCCTCCTTGCCCTGGGATAGTCAAGCCTTTGGTAACTTCACAACCACCAAACCCTTTCACAGGAGGAAACCTTTCCCAAGCAACACAAGAGGAGAAGGGATGTATGGGCCACCTCTCTTCCTAGGGATCACTTTTAGAGACAGGGTCTCCCCACCACCATGCCCTGCAAGGATGCAGAGCAAAACACATCCCAAAAGGACAAGTGGAGCAAGGGAATCTGGAGCCAATCCCCAGCCAGTGTAACATCCCTGCAGCTCCAGCAGCCCCACCACACAGCCAGGCGGCACATGCCTGCCAGATGCTTCATGTGTTGGAAGGAGAGGTTCAGAGGTCAAGGTCACAAATGATGCCTGACTCCATTCTTTGGGAAGGGGCCAAGAGGGAGCTGGGAGGAAATACCATCCTGTGTGTGCAAAAACCATGCCGGGTGGGATTCATGGTCATGTCTGCACACGTTTGGCTCAGGAGAAGCAGGAAACTCCAAGACACTGGGGTTGGGGAGGGGTCCCTCAGCTGAAATGAAGGGCTAGGGACAAGACAGAGCAGCAGGACATGCTGGGACCTCTGGGGAAGCTCCTTCCTGCATCCCTGTGATGCCCCCACAAGAGCTGCCTATGTTAGGATCAGCCTCCAGTGATCCATGCTCCCCCCTCCTCCTCCCCTTCTTTGTGGGAATGAAATGCTGGGTTGGGAGTTGCCATTCCCACACCTACAAAGCTCCCTCCATCCCCTGGGACCTCCTGGAGTGTGTCAGCCCTGTCTCCCCTTGCCCCTTTCAGTATCAGTTGGCACTTGCAAGCAGAGAGGTGCCATCTCTGACGTAACCCCAGATGTTTCCAAGGCTCAAGACCAAGTTAAACTAAACCAGACTGTGCCTATCAGAAATAAGAGCCCAGACACAAAGAAACACTTTTGGAACTGCCACTCACATCCCCCCAGGGAAAATGTCACAAAGCAGCAGTCAGCTCCAGGTGGCCCCTTCAATGGATCTAGATGGTGGCCCTGGATCTGGAGGGACTTGTTTTGAGCAGGAGCTGAACTCCATCATCTCCATGAGTCTCTTTCAAGGTGAATTATGCCATGACAATCCCCTGCTCCTGGCTGTGGGTGAAACATCTCCTCCCCACCTCCTGCCCCTGTGTGTGATCTTAAACAGACTTTACAATAGCTCAACAGCCATAAAACTTCATTTTTCAACAGCCCAGCTCTTCCAGAGAGCAGCAAGCAACGACTCCAGTAAAACCAGTAGTGCTTCTGGTGCACAAACACACCCTGCTCATTCAGAACCTTGACTGCCTTGTATACTTAAGACAGAAAAACATAAAATCTAGATCATGAAACCCCAAGAACCAAAGATACCACTGCTGACACTGCCTTCTACAGTGAGCATGCCTGGGATCAACATGAGACAGTAGTTTTACCACCTAAATTTAACTTGGAGTCATTTTTGCTCAGACAGCACCTACCAAATGGCATAAGACTGGTCAGTGAACACGGGATCTGCTCCTTTTTATGCATTTTCAAGACAGAATCCACCACTACTCTGCTCTGGTGCCCTACAAAAAAGAAAATATACCAAAGGAGATCTCTAGCTTGATTTCCACTCTAAGACCAACAGCTGTAGCTGAATCTGGAAAAGACATCTTTTAGGAAAAAACATCTCATCTGGATTTAAAATCCTCCCAGCAACTGTAACTACACTGTAAGCCAACCTTGAGGTAGGCCAGCAGCAAATTAAATAATATATACAATTGACATATGGGCTGTTAGAGCTGACGTGGGAGGTTACAATTAAAACCAGCAGAGGCCTGGAAGAAAATTACCAGTGCTCTTGCTGCAGAAGGTAAAGGATTCCCAAAAGTCCACTCAGCTGGAGAGGTGAAATATGAGTGAGGCATCATAAAAATGAAGCTATTAATAAAGATTCAGAAATTCACCTATCCTTGGCAGGTACCTTGAAGCTCCTCCTTAAAAGATCCACCAAAAAAACCCTACTTTTTGCTCAAAGTTAGCAATTTCAACTCCAAGGTTTAGCAGCAAAGGAGGGGAACATCATGGACCTCTGCTGTTGAAAAGGGTGGTTTTCCAAGACATACCTATTCCAAGCAGGATGAGTCTCTTCCCAGGAGCCACCAACACACAGGGAGCTGGACACCATGGTGGTTCACCTTCAGCTGGAGCTCTGAGTAACCTGCTCTAGCCACAGGTAAACCTGCTCCCAGCAAGGGGGTGGGACTAGATGACCTTTAAAGGTCCCTTCCCACCCAATCCAGCCTGTGATTCTGTGATTCTCTTCACCTGCTGCCAGGAATGAAGGTCTCGGCCCCAGCTGCCCCACCAGAAAACGAGATCCCACCATCAGCTGCTTGAGGTCACTGACCTGCAAAATCCCCAACAGCTTAATTGAGCCATTCAAGGACTTCAGAAAACTCTTCATAATGCAACTCTGGCAGACTCAAGGTTCTGCTCCTGTGTGGGGGATGCTTTGGCTGGATGGCAACTGGATTAACCTGCCTCTTTATTCAAGAATTTCCCACTCCCAGTGGAAGCTGCCATGGAAAAATGTGGCTTAGAAACAAAGGCTCAGAAGCAGAAAAGGAGAAAGCAATGGTAAAATTTCCCTCTTTTGCTCAGAACAGCTGTAGTTAACCAGTAGCATACACACACTTGGTGTTAGGACAGAGGCATCAAAATCATAGACTGGTTTGGGTTGGAAGGGTCCTTGAGGATCATCTCATTCCAATGAGATGGGGACATCTCCCACTAGAGCAGGTTGCTCAGAACCCCATCCAGCCTGGTCTTGAACACATCCAGTGATGGAGCATCCACAGCTTCTCAGTATCTCACCACCCTCATGGTGAAGAACTTCTAATTTCTAATCTAAATCTCCCTTCTTCCAGTTTGGATCCATTGCCCCTCAATCCCATCACTACAAGCCCTTGTAGAAAGTCCCTTCCCAGTTTCCCTGTAGCACTTCAGACAGTGGAAGGCCACAATAAGGTTTCCCTGGGGAAACACCCCAGAACTCATCAGGTCTGGGTCCTGTGTGGAACATACACATAGAGAATATCTCAATACATTCTCCTTGCTCACCTTCCTCTCCCTACAACTCTGCACTCTTCAGGTCTGGGGTTATTTCAGATATCTCTTCCAATTTACACCTCTCATGGATGATTTATCCTCAGCTCTCACACAGCAACTTGGCATTTCAACACCCCCAGCTGTGGGATGTGCTCGAAACAAGCCCATGGACTCCCACAGTCCACTACAACCCAGAATGCTCTGCTGAAGCTGCCATGGCATAAACCTTGGCACCTCAGGTGGAAGAGTAAGACAGAGCAAGCTGGAAAAATAACTGTTCTTCTTCAAAACACTATGTCTAGCAGGCTTAAAAAATATATATTAAAAATAAAATAAAATATAAAGTGAAAAGTGAGGAGCTAATGGAACATGATCTACTGCCTGGCTGCATTTTGTCTGGCAAGGAGCTCTCAGGTCCAAGCCATTACAGCAAGAGGAAAAGCAGCATCTGTGGAGCATCTCACCCTGCTCTGCAGATGGAAACCACAGGCAGAGCCACCACTCTGGGAGCCCCAGCCCTGCTCTGTGTTGAGGCCACCCCATCCCACCACTTCCCAGTTTGGTCCTGCTTCCAGGGAATCACCCACCACAGGGTCAGTTATCACAACCACCTCATCCCCCTTGTCCCCAGCAGCACCAGGATCATCACCATGTGACCCAAGGTGGCCTTTAACCCCACGGGAATTCCGCTGTGGGGAGGGACTGGGGAGGGAGGCAAAGCTCCATGTGGGTAATTAGCACTGCACTAATTGCCATCATTGCTGGATGCACTGCCAAGCATGACATGCCCCAAACAGCAGCTGATTTTTGGCACCGTGTGGCTCTCTTGAGTTCTTGGACTGGGAAAGGCAGGAGAGGAAGGTGCTGAAGTCCAAGTTCTTTTCTTAATTGATGACCACAAGAGACCAAAGGGTTTTTTCAGCCTCCTGCTCTGTCACAGGGGCTGCAGGTTGAATGAAGGAACAATGGGGACAAGGAATCCCTTTGCTGGCTGTCAGGAAGCACCTTCCTCTGCCAACATCTCTCTGGTGACCCAGAGCCCACAGCAGCAGCAGGTCTCACCCCACTGGCACTGCTGGCAAAGCTGAGGGTGCTCAGCCACTCGCTGAGCTCTCCCATGCTCACAGTTCTGGGAGGGAAGGGAACAGACCCAGCCCTGGCAGCCTGGTTTGTTTAAAAATAGGGAGCAAACACACCCAACAAAAATAATCATCTTGCTCTGTGATGGCAGGTTGGGGTAAAAAGGCATCTGCTCTCTTTTGAGTTGAAGGAAGGGAGGTTTCTGGGCTCACATCTGTCCCTTGGAATGCTGCTGGGGGGAGAGGCAGGAGCAGGGAGAGACCCTTTCCCTGGGCCAGGGCTGCAACCCCAGCACAGACCAGACCCCAGCTCCAGAGCACCCCCAGAGATGGGGGCTCCTCCTCACACCCTGCAGAGCCCTGAGCCTGCACCCACTGGGGCCACGAGGACTAAGCCCCCAGCACCCAAGAGTCCCCATGTGCCACCTGCTACCCACCACCTCTCCAAAGGTGGGCTCCTGAGCTTTCCTTCCCAAACAAGCCTCCAACAACCCCAAACTCCAAGGAACCCCAGGTGCCTGTAACACCACAGGGCTCCAGGCAGCAGGTTTCTCTCCTCAGAGGCTCAGCCATAACTGTTTGCAGCTACTGATGGTGGTACCACCTCCAGCATCCCTCTCCTGTTCAGGCTTCACACCAGCCCCACGATGATGGCAGGGCTTGGGAGAGTGAAGATTAATGTTATGTGTATATATAGCACAGACTGAACACGCACAAAGAGCTCTGTCTTCCTCAGCTGGGGGTGGAATGATGTCACATCAGCCCACACAATGCAGCCAGGACCTCAACCAGGAGCAGGTGGCAGCTCCCCTGAAAGAAATAAAGAGACTCTGGGGATCCTTGCCCTGAGGTGAGGGGTAGGAACAGTCACCCTGAGGTACTTCTCACACCAAACCCTGTGTCCACCTCGCCAGGGGCAAACCTAAAAGCATCCAGGCTTAGCTTGAGCTCAAGCACTGGGAGCTGCTTGAGGGCACTGGGTTTTGCCTGGGAAAGCAGCAAGGATTTTGCCAGTGCTTCAATAAGGGCCAGCACCAGTTCAGGTGTCACAGTGCATGGCTCAGATCAAACTGTTAATTTTCCACAGCCATGATGCAAGTAAAGAATCAGAGATTTGTTCAGGGTGGAAAAGAGACCTTTATAATCATGGAGTCCAACCATCCCTCAGCTCTGCCAGGGCACCACTGACCCCTGGCCCTCAGCACCACGGCTCCAGGGCTTGGAAACCCCTCCAGGGATCACAGGGACTCCACCCCTGCCCTGGGCAGCCTGGGACAGGCCTGGACAACTTGTTTCCAGGAAGAGTTTTTCTTCATGTCCAACCTAAACCAGCCCTGGGGCAACTTGAGGCTGGTTCCTCTTGTCCTGTCACTTGTTCTTTGGGAGCAGAGCCTGACACCCTCTGGCTCCACCCTCCTGTCAGGAGCTGTCAGAGCCAGAAGGTCTGCCCTGAGCCTCCTTCTCTCCAGGCTGAACAAGCCCAGGTCCCTCAGCTGCTCCTCCCCACACTCCTGCTCCAGACCCTTCCCTGGCCATACTCCAGTCCCTCAATGTCCTTCTGGGAGTGAGTTGCCCAAAACTGACCCCAGGATTTGAGGTACAGCCTCCCCAGAACCCAGTTCCATATGGGACAACCCCTGTACTGGTCCTGCTGGCCACACCAGTGCTGAGCCCTAAACATTCTATGATCCAAGCCAGGATGCTGTGGCCTTATTGGCCACCCGGGCACACACTGCCTCCTGTTTGGCCAGCTGTAAGTCAGTACCCACATCATCCAGCTCAACTCCCTGAGAAGTTTATAGGATAGTAAACCCCCAGCATTCTCTAGAAACATCTTCCCCTAAGGAACACTACATATCCACCCTGGAAACAACTTTCCCAGCACACTAGAATTTAAGTGCAATGATCCCCACCTATCAAATGCAATAACTAGAGATTAGGAGGTATGGGCAGCACCAGCATCACTGGCTGCAGGGCAGGCAGCAGCACTTCAGTCCTAACTTGTGTGGGGACAGGGGTGCCCAGTGCCAGAGCCAGCCCAGGGTAGGATCCTGACCTTCTGGCACAGAGTGAGAGGAGCACTTGGAAAAAAAAAAATATCATCAGGGCAAGAGTTTTTAGGAAATGAGGTTCTGTATGGCCCATTGCTCATGGAAAGGTTTAAGATATTATAACTTGATCTAATCTGGAAGGATTTCTTGTGGGGATGCTGCCAAACTCCAAGCCTGCTCTCCAGCTTAATGGAATACAAAAACAGGCTGAAGACTGAGATCTGGGGGACTGCTGGACAGTTTGGGCTGAATTATTTCAAATAGTTCAACACAACACATCCCAACAGCTCAAGTTCATCAAACACCACAGCAAAATGCATCCTCACGGCAGCTGTCTGGGTACAGCAGTCCCAGCAGTGGTACCCCAGCCCCAATACCCCTGCACCCCAGTGCCCCTTGTCCCTTACAGCTTTGCCACAAGCATCTCCCACCAGCTTGGGAAGAAAGCTGAGGCAGGGGGGATGGCAGCACATGGAGAGGGGTAGTGTGAAAATATCCAGAACATGCCACATCCCAAAGGCAGCATCATGTCCTGGGTCAGTGCTTTCTACCACAGACACACCAGAGGAAACTGGGGCTACACCCAGGCTGGGGTACCCAAAGCACCCAAGCAAGAGGTACCCAAATGCCATGAGTTCATGGAAGTGGGGATACAACCAAGCAACCTAAAGTTATCACATGCCATGTGTATTTCTGCAAGGGAAAGCAGCAAGGGCTCCTGCCTCTACACACCTCCTCCCAAATCCCAGACTAAGAAATCAGGGAATTTCAATCCTCAGGTTCAAAATTTCCCCTCAGGGGTTGTCCAGGGCAGTGGAGTCCCCATCCCTAGAGGGGTTTCCAAGCTGTGGTGCTGAGGGCCATGGGTCAGTGGTGCCCTAGCAGTGCTGGGTTAACGGCTAGACCTGATGATATTAAAGGTCTCTTCCAACCAAAATCATTCTTTAATTCTATGATTTTTAGAGTGGAAAAGGGATCTTTCATCCATCAGAGAACAGCTGGAAATTGATGCTCAGCAGACTCAGACTTTGGGTGGGGTGGGTGTTTGTCACCTGCGAGGGCAGCCTCTCACTGCACCCCACTCAGGAACAGGTCAGAGTCACCTCACTCCACATTTCACACTGCCATGGCACATCTTCCACATCACACAGGGAAAAGGGCCTGGCATAAAAGTCACTGCACCAAAGTCTCCACGTTTTGATTCTCCTTTTTGCAGAGAGGAGGAGCAGGTTGACTCAGACTGCCCATCTCACCCCCAGCAAACAGCAAAGCCTCACAGCGACCCTGCATCCAGCTTCCAAGCCCCTCTGAATGGACCCACAGCCCAAGGCAGCTGGGCTGGCTCTGCCCTCCATCCTCTGGTAGAGAAAACCTTGGCTAAGAAGAGCACACCAAAGAGCTCTGAGATAAAAGCTGCCCTGTAAAAATACACTGGTGGGCTCTGCCTGGGGGGGTTCTTGTAACTCCTTCAAGCTCCCAGTTTGAATGGTTCATCCTCTGCCTTGACATGGCAAACAGCCACGGGGAAGGCTGCACAGATGCTCTCTGTGATGGGGAGAGAGGCAGTGACCCCTCTATTCATGCCACTTTAAATGCACAATTTAGGGTCTTGGGAGGGGGGGAATAAAAAAACCCCACCATAATAACACCACATAATTACCTAACAGGACACCAGGACACCATAGTAATGTACACGCACTGGAGGGTCAAGTGGGAATGACCTGAAGAGTCCAAATGTGGTATTTCTGGATTTTTAAGCAATTTGAGTTGGAACTAGTTGAGGTTACCATCTTTTTGTAAGCTTTATGTACACACAAGTGTCACAGAAACCATTTTCTACTGGACATACACAACTGGACATGCACACACAGCACCAACACATCACAATTCCTCTCTGCTTTTGCATATTCACATCATGTTCAATGCATAGCTTAAAAAAAAAATCCACATACATATCCTAATTAAGAACATTCCATAGCAAAAGACCCCAGCTCAGAGCAGCCTCAGCACACACCTTACAGAGTGCCAGACCTCCAGGAGGATGATGTACTGAGACACCACTGTCACCAGCCCCTCAGCAAGAAACACCACCTGCAGGAGCCAAGCCTTGCATTTTCAGATGCTTTCTTTAATTAAGCAGGTTTTAATTAAAGCTTAGAGCCTGTCAATTAATGGCAAATTGTTCATTTATGGGTCGTGTTCCCAGACAGGGTTTTTTCTGGATTGGTTTGGGGAAGTTTTGTGTTTTGCAGGGATGAGTTGCAACTATGGTTATTGCACTTTAAGGGGGGAAAACCAGCTCCAAGGAGCACTGGACCCACTGGACTCCCACTACACTGATGAAGTTTCCCAATTTCCCCTCCTTCTTAACCAGAGCATCCCTCAGGTGAGCTCAGCAAAGACCCAGACACAACCATGTTGCACTTAACTGGTGCCAGCACATGTGGGCACTGGGGACATGGAGGGGAATGCTCAGAGGCAGTTGGGGCTCCTGCAACTCCCCAAATTCAGAGGAACATTACCAGTGCCACCTTCCTCCCCCCACCACAGACCCACAGCACTGTGAGGGGTCTCAGGAATCATTACAGCTCAAACCACAAAAAAAGAGTTGAAAGTTCCATCATTCCACCTTGGGAAGGAGACATCAGGGGCTTTGTCCACCCCACACAACGTGTCATGTTTCACAGCAGCCTCCACCCAGCTCCACAGCCACAGGTACCACATGGAGATGAGCTGCCACCAGCTGCCTTATAACGCTCCCCTAAAACTCATAATTAGCACTGCTGTTCCTGGGAACATGGGGCTGAGGGCTGAAGGGATGGATTTGACTCAGTGCTAACACTGCTTAAAAAGGCAGGTGTGTGCTCTGAGGGAACAGTACTCACAGAGGACAGGACACAGGCTTCCTGATGCTGCTCCAGCCAACTGGCCCTTCCAGCTCTTCCCTTCCCTGCACTGCCCAGGGAGTGCTGGGCTGCAGACACCCCTCTTGGCCCTCTTCCCCTTGGAGTTATCACCTCCTGGATTCCTCAGTTTAACCACAATCCCCCTGCACCTTATCCCCTCTTGGATTTTCCCCCTGTTCCAGTCCCTGGAATGCAATTCCCAGCTCATTTTCCCAGGCTGTGAACTGCATCACTCCAAACCTTGTTTCCAAGCCAAAGTTCAAGCAGGGTTAAGCTCTACCAAGATACATCAGTGGTTTCCTTCTAAGAAACACATTCCCACCAATTTGGCTGTAGGGAAGCCTCTGGCATACTCAGAGATTATTTTTAGGCAGGGATTTACACAGTGAATAGGGGCACAGGGTCACCACCTCTGACTGGGACATGTACATGTTAACACAATGCAAATGCAGCAGCAAACGTCTCAGAAACACTCAGTGCTTCCTCCAAAATAAACATCCTTCTTTTATAGCAACTTGATTATTCACCATCCCCCGCACAGCTCATCACTTCCAAGTGCAAAGTCCCAGCCCCATGCACCAAACTTTGGAAACAGTTTGCTGGGAGTTTTCATGAGGCAAACCAGTCCTGTGCCCCTGTTTTGCAGGTGAGAAGCCTGGACCCTGCTGTGTCCATCCCAGGTGGGAGCTGGTCAGGAGCTCCTGCCACAGGAGACTCAGCAGTCCCAAAAGTTTCTTGAAAAGTTTTAGGAGAGTGACACGGTGACCAACTGCAGAAGGGGAAGCTGAGGAACATGGAGACACGCTGCAGTGTCCCAGAGACAGGGCTGTGGCACACGTATCACAGAATACCACAGAGTGGTTGGGGTTGGATGTGACCTCTTCCGTGGGTACGGAAACCTTCCACTGCACCAGATTGCTCAAAGCCCCATCCAACGTGAGATGGGGCATCCAGAACTCCTCTGGGCAAACTTCCAGCATCTTGCCACCCTCACAGCGAAGATCCACACAAGCCCATTGTGTTCTATTACACACGCAAACTCCAGCAAGTCCGGCTGCTCCGCTCCCACAGGGAGAGGCTCCCCGTGCCCTGCTCCAGCGATAGCCCTACCACCGACACCCCCAACAGCACCCCACTGAGACACCACCCAACGAGACACCTCCCAGCCCCCCAGCACCGCCTGCCCGGCCACAGCAGCCCACGGGGATGCGGAGGAGGGGGCACAGACAGGCAAGAGCAAGCGGGGCTGCCCCGCAGCCGGGATCCCGGAGCTCCAGGGGGGTTCCCACCGCGGCAACCGCCGCCGCATCCCCGCAGACCCGCGGCCGGGCCGTTCTCCCCGCTCCGGTGGCCAGCCCCGGGCTAACAGTGCATCCTAGCGGGGACTAACAGTGCATCCTAGCGGGGACTACCGCGCCCAGCAACCCGCGCCGGGATGCCCCAGCCGACCGCATGCATGCCCACCCTCTCCATCCTCCCTTCTCCCCGGGGTCTCTCCAAGCCTCCCCCCGGTGCCGCACCGCTGTCTCCTACCTGCGTTCAGCCCGGAGCCAGGCTCGGAGGACTCCAACCCCGCCGGATACAGGGGCAGGGAGCAGAGGAGCAACAGCAGCAGCAGCAGCGCCAGCGCCCCGCAGCGCATCGTGCGCCCGGCCCCGGTCCCGCCGCATCCCTCCACGGCCCCGCCGTCGGGCCAGAGCCGGCCCCACCGCCCCCGCCCCCGCCCCGCTCCGCCCC
>JAOEGS010022601.1:0-13809 GCA_025447755.1 Corythornis vintsioides | reverse complement strand
TGCCAGAGCCTGGAAGGGGCTGCCCAGGGAGGTTGTGGAGTCTCCTGCTCTGGAGACATTCCAGACCCACCTGGATGCGTTCTTGGGTGACTTGGTCTAGGTGACCCTGCTCTGGCAGGAGGTTGGACTAGATGATCTTCTAGGTCCCTTCCAATCCCTAACCTTCTGTGATTCTATGAGAACAAAAGATATACGAGGAAAAGATAAATATTATTCAGACTCCAAGCCACCTCACAAATACTGAATCAATTCCAGGTAGCCAACTCCATTTTCATGTAAAAAATTTAACATGCACATAAAGTATGTTCTTAAAAACAACAACCTAGTAATCGAGAAGAGGAAAATATGCCTCCCATGTGAAGAACAATCAAATGAAATGTACAATCCAAAAACAAGCACAGGTCAGGCCAATAAAATGTCATGTTCAGAACATGTAGCCTACATTGCCTAATCTCCACTGTCATATTCATCTGTTAACAAAGTGCAAAAACCTAACTTAGGAATGGTGTAAATGCAAGTGAATTATGCCCATTTCTCTGCATAAGATGGATGTCACTGGAGTTCCAGTTTCATTGAGCATTCTACAACAGAGTGTTTCTTTGTATCAAATGGACCCGTATAACGACTATACAGGATTGCACTTTGGGAGCGCAATAGGTACTCTGAGCATTTGGTAGGAGAGAAGGAACTGAGAGTGTGGATGCACATTATGAACCCATGGACAAGTTTTCTCACTGACTGCTGGCAATAGGATTCCAACAGCATTGGTTTATAGTTTCTGTGTCTCATACCTCTCCAAAAAAACCCAAACCACACAAAAATGTGCCTAATTCACAAATCTACAGAACCTCACCTTTATTTATGGCTGATTCTTTGTCTGGCAAAGGATAGCAAACTCTGTACACAGAAGTCTCTTAGACTGAAGCTTCCTTTATTTTTGCAAGACTTAACAGATGTTAGCAAGGTTGTTTCCCTTATTTTTCTGTTGAGGCTTTTAAAGGATGACCTTGCTCTCTTCGTACATTTGTTCTCAATTTCCTCTTCACAGATCTGCTCATGGAGCAATTCAGTAACTTACTTCTTATCCCTCCCATCTATACACTTAATCTGTGTTTTACAGAAAAAGATGAATCAATAATTAGGTCTGTTTGTGAATTTTTATTTAATGTTTCACTGGAAAACTCCAGCACTTAATTCAAAATATCTTGGGTTCAACAAAGCACTTAATGGAACTCAAATGAATTTACATTTTAGAAAAAATAAAAAATGCTTCCCAAACAGAATCTCCTATACAGCCAAATGCAACTGACACCATTTTAACTACAGCACAGGCATTCTTCTGAGTGTAGACGTTACAGATAAATAAATAAATAAATTTTTCATTACCCTCTACCAGCAAGGTCCTGTACAGGCCAATTTTTCTATACAACCTATGTGTAGTTTCTCATCACGCTCCTTAAAGATCTTATCTGAGACAAGTTTCTGTTTTTGTTCATCTCATTCTTAAATTATAACCCCCTAATCAAGGTAAATACCATTCCTCGTAACAAATGCTCTTCAGATTTCAGTGGTGTGTGATTATGGCCTAACAAAATTACTGATCCAGAAAATCTCCTTTGAACCATCAAAGCACCTTTCTTTGCTTTTATAAATTGCTGACAATGGAGCAGTCAACTGGCCACAGGGATTTTTATCCTAAGCCTTTAAACAACTTGTGGTTTGGTCTCTAGTCTGTCTGCTCAGGCACTCTTCCCATATTAATTTGTTAATTGCCCTCTTCAGAAATAATGGAGATAGTCCAAGGACAAAATGTTGGTCAATAAACTTAAGCTCATTATACCAGAAAATGAGCAGTAATACAATTCAGTGTTGTGATGTTGAACCAAGCCTCAATATTAAAGCTTCTCCAGCAAGCTGAAAAAACATGAGTTCTGAAGACCTCATAGTAAGAGTACCTTGAGTCAGAGATGCACACTCTCCTCTCCCACCCATACTATCTGACCTTTACTCAACTGCAGAGTTTTCTGTATCTCAGGGATGCTGAGATCACTATTTTTACCTCTGTGTGGCAGGACTTTTGCATTTAATGTTTTAATTCTTAGGAGTTGCACCACATCGGTTTTGATAAACTCAAATATTTTCTTGGAAATGGGACTATTTATTTTTCTACGGAACTGAAGTAAATCAAAAGACAAAGAAAGAAAAAAAAACCCAATATTCCCAGATTTGTTCACTCATATAATTCTGTGTATTTAAGTCTTCTAATGATAGGGAGTCTCTAGACTGATTGGTCAGCTGCAAAAAGTTCTTATTTACATGACTGAGAGAATGAGGCAGTGTCAGGACTGTCTTTGTAGTAGTCAGGAGCTGTATCAGTGGCTCAGTGCCCAACACAAGCAAGAGCAGCCATTGTGCTGTTTGGAATGACCCCAGCTTGTTTTGGTCCTGTGGAGCAGTTCCTCCATCACACACATCCCGAGCCAGGACAATCTGCTCAGGGATTTGTCTACAGAAGCAGAATTTGTGACTGTCATTGTGCCTTTTAGCACCTGGAAAACAACAAAGCATCTCAATGCTGGGGCTTACAAATATTAAAAGTCACAGATGTATGTAAAAATCCCTTTTGGGGTTAAGGACAAATACAGATCCTCTTAGCCACCCTGAATGCCTAAGAAAGTCAGTGAACAGACATACAAAAAGGATGGAAATACCTCCTCTCTTTCTGAAGGGCTAATACACAAGCAACTCCTGTTGGGTTTTTTTCATTAGGACTAGGAAGAGATACCAGGCAAGGCAACCTCAGGCTTTAAGGCACCTTGGTAGAACAAACAAAAAAAACCCTGAGGATATAATTTACTGTCCACAAAGATAAAAACACAAAATAAGGGTGCAACAAAGAGTTTGATTTGCCCCCTAAAAATGTTATCTAAACAGCACTGAACAGAATGCCTTTGACTCACTCTTCAGCTCATTCTGGCTTGACATCTGTCCCCATTTTTTTCTCTTCAGATAATTTTAAAAGGGCCTTCAACTCAGCTTTGGAGAACTTAGGGGTCAGTGCCACATTGTCATAATCAAATTCTTCAAGTGAGAATGGTTGAACATCATCTCCCAGTGCCTGTAATGAGAAAAAAAAAATACAGATAAATAATATCGCTGCAAATGATGATAAGGGAGCTCAAAGCACAAACTTCTAATTATATTTAATTAAACAATATTTTTTTCTGAATCTAGCACTCTCAGCTGATTAAGCTCTTTTTAAGTAAAAGAAAAAATTCAATTATTCAATTTGACCTAATTCAAGCCATTTAATGTGACCCATTTACACTGTACAGTATCTGAACGAATATCATTAGCTAATTTTGCTCAAGGCAAGGAAACTAAAAAACTTCCCTCAATTACAACCCTGTCACTCGTAATGGCAGCACTGTGGGGCTATGGACAAGTTATGTACAGCTACATTAAATTTCAAAGAGAGATTCCATATACTTAAAATTTGGCTACTATCACATAAAGCTTCATTGTACATGCATTTGATATTAATGTAGCATGCTTCCCAGAACAATTTCAGCAAAGGAAATGCCTGGAATGGGCAAAATTACACAAAATCAACTTTCAGATTCTACTCATTTCTTTTCACTATACCCAAGAGATGCAATCAGCTAATTTGGAGTCTTACTGCATCTGCCAATATTTGCTTGGTTGACATGGTGTATAGAATATCTGAATTGCTTCTCATTGAAATATCTTAGAATAAATGCTCTACCTATAAAATAATAAAAGCAAATAACGATGGCAGGCTGCACGTTGATAAGAAACTGCAGGTGGCCATGGCACAGAAGGTTTGTGGTAAGCAGTTACAAAAAATTAATTCCAGAGCTGCAAAGGAAACTCATCCTCACTGCCTAAAGTGTACAAGACTACTCCCTATTCTTTGAGAAGTTAATATAAAATGTCTGTAAATTTCAACCATGACAAATAGCACATCTCCCCAACAGCTGGGTGTTTCAAAGATTTAAGTACTGAAATACCAAATCTGAAAAACATTTATACACACAATTAATTTTTCAAACTTCTGATGAATCCTCAATGAAGCCAATGATGACTGATAGATTCTTCTCATCAATGTGCTTTCTCATCAGTCCCTCAAGTAGTGAGGAAAAATACACATTTTTTCCACATTCCACCCACCAGAGGGTGGAAAACACATGTAATTAGCACATTCCTGAGAGACTGGTGCCACCATTGGAATTTTGGAGGTTTTTTTGGGGGTTGGGCTCTGGCAGGGGGGTTGGACTAGATCTTCTAGGTCCCTTCCAACCCCTACCGTTCTGTGATTCTGTAGTTGAAGCTAAGAATACACCTGTCTGCTTTGCTGAAAGGGAAGAAGAACACTTGGCATCTTACGGTCATTGCTCGGTATAGGAGGCACAGTATCCCACACAATTTCTGGTGATTGTATAAGAAGCTAAGAAGCTGCTTTGGCACAGCTAATGCCATCTAGTAAGTAGGAGAAGCTGTAGCTGGATACTTCTCTGGTTGGCCATTCAGCTGACAGACATGGCATTGAGTATCCTGCAAGTATCTATATCCTTTATTAATAAACTAATGTTGCCTGATTGATCACAAAGTTTGTTGTGGGGTTTTTTTTGGGGGGGTTGGTTTTTTTGTGTATAATTTTATTAATCATCTATATTGCTTAACATTCTAGGGACCTGGCTTACACTGGCTTCAATAGAGGCTGGCATATATACATCATAGAATCACAGAATGGCTTGGGTTGGAAGAGACATTAAAGATCATTCAGTTCCAAACCCTCTGCCATAGGCAGGGACACTTGCCAATATATTAGGTTGCTCAGAGCCCCATCCAACCTGGGCTTGAACACATCCAGGGATGGCACACCCTGGACAACCTGTGACAAGTGTCTCATCACCCTCAGAGTGTAGGACTTCTTCCTCATTTATAATCTAAACCTCCCCTCTGCCAGTTTGAAGCCATTACCCCTCATCCTATCACTACAAGCCCTTGCAAAAAGTCCCTCCCCATATTTCTTGCAGACACCCTTCAGGTACTGGAAGGCTGCAGTAAAGTCACCCATGGAGCAAAACCTATAGAACATGGGCATTTATAAATCTGGTACCAGCAACCAGAGATCATTAATACCCATCTTTCCTTTACAGAAATCCCAAACACACTCTTCTAACAAAATTATGAAAGGTGCAAATGTTTTTCAGTTAGTTTAGTTGTAACAGCATTTGTTACCACATCCCTAGCTAACTAAGTCAAGACGAGATGAAATGGCAGTAAACAATTGCAGGGAATCTGCAACAACAAATCCTCTTCTGCCAACACAGTGATGGAGAGCATACACACATTCACTATGCCTTTGTGTTGACCTTCATGTCATTCCAGGAACATTTTATGCAGATGCAGAGAAATACTGGAAAAACATTTGTTTCGAAGACCCAACCCCAGAATGCTAACTGCCATTAGTGTCCTGGTTTGAGATGCCGAAGTAGAACATACCCAACTCCAGTGTTCATGATTTCGCTGTTAACAACTCATTGCACATTTGAAAAGTTTAGTCACCTTACATATTTATCATTGTGCTTTTTCTCTCAAACAAGTACTCAAAGTACTAGTGATTCTTTTTTTTTTTTTTTTTGATGCTTCTCCCAAGAAGTCATTCACTTCAACCTTCCACACAGACAAGCAATCACAAACTGCAATCACAAACTGTTTTATGACAAAGTGCAATTTTCATTTATTTCAAATGTCTTCAAAACGAAGACATTTTGCAATAGAACAACGAATCCCCTGAACTGATCAAGTTATTATCTTGTTATTTTTGCCTAAGGATCTGAGAGAAATACATGAATTTCAGATGTCTAATTTAATATCTAATTGAAAACTTTTTGAGAGCTCTCTGGGGAAAAAAAATTTTGCTCTATTAGAAAACTGATGGTTTGTTTAAGATTGCTCCTGTGATTTAGTCTCTGAAGGAAAAACTATTTTCATTTACAGTTCCTGCATGTCCAAATTAAAGGGGAAAAGAATGTAATATCCATATTAAGAACTGAATTATTTTGCTAGAGGCTGTTTTACAAAGTAATGGTGTAAATAAAATACCTTAAAGTTGAGACTTTCAAACCTCTATTAATACTAGGCAACTCAGCTCTTTTCATTAATCTCTGTGTGGAGTTACAGCTAACTGAACAGCTTGCCTCTGTCCTTCTAAAACCTTTATTTCTGTGCAATTATGGCACTCTGTGATTCACTTGTTCAAATTATGTAAAGGATGCACATACACGCACCAATAATTTAATGGTATACTCAAGGGAAATAACAGCTGAACAAGTAAAAAGGCAGGAGGAAAGGCTCATGTGCCTTTTCTCATATAAGCTTAGTATATACTGGGATACTTGGAAGAAAAAAAAGTTTGTCATGAGCTTGGGTCACTGGATTAGAGTCAATAGATCTTGACTTATTTTCCACTTCTGCTTCATCATTCTGGTCAAGACACTCAATCTCTGTGTCTTTACTGGCCTCTGAGAAGCTGTAAGTCTTCTATCTTCTTTCACTTAGTCAGTCCTGTATTTTAAGTTCTTCCTTGTTGTTCTTATGTTTATGCAGAGCATTTAGCAGAAACAAACCTCGGCTGAGGCCTCTGCAGGACCATATCCAAAGGAACTCAAGGGAAGCTCTATTTTAGGTGATAGATGTTGCCACTACACAGATAAAGATAAAATTATAAGCATGGTAAATACTTTTTCAAATGCTCAAACTAAAGACATTCTTCCTAATCCCAGACAAAAAAATGAAGCTTCTAGATGAAGGTAGTCAATTAGCCAAAAAAACCCCAGCTTTAGAGTCAGCCTGTGGATGGAGATATGTTAGGTTCTAGGACAAATTACTACAGCAAGTGGGGCTGGAGGTGCTTATTTCCCCCTTTTCATGACAGAAAGACTAAATTAGACTAAAGGCAAAGCTAAAGTTAGGTGAGATGAGCCCCACTCTGAATGCAGTGAGTGGATGGAAAACATGCATTCAACTGCAGGGGAGGAAAATAGAACAAATAAAAACCCTAGGAAGCAGACATTAAAACATATTGTTAATTAAATAAACTGTAACATCTTTCATGAAAAGAAAAAAAAGTATTAAGCAGAAATATAGAAGAGAATAAATAACTGTGTAGGGAAGGTCAATGTTCTATAATAAAGTACTTCAACCATGGACTGAATGCTGTTTCAATTTGCAGTGTCCTGTGAGAGGTCATGTTTCCTGCACTGTTGATATTGAAATCCAGGCTTATATTTATGTCTAAAGCCAGGGAAGAAAGATGAAGCAACATTGGTGGGCAATGCAAATAACTTGCTGTGTCATTCACTAAGCCTCTTCCCAACAGCTTTTGACAGAAAAAAAGTTTTCAGGGAGACAAGTTGCACTTTAATAGTTAGCCACATTATACACTGGGTCTTAGCAGAGCTTCTTTATTTAAGCCTCCCCTTAGCTATACATTAGAGGAAACTCTGAAGAGTTTATTGCGAAGAACTAAACAGAATTTAACTCAGAAAAGGAGGTAGCATATTCACTGTTGAACATCCAAATTTCCATTGGTCATGCATCATTTATAAACTTGATTTAAGCCTCATGGGACATAAATAAGCACATGAAGCTATCAAAACTGTCCTGTTTTAGCCAGAAGCTAACTTCAGCTTATATTACAATGATCAGGCAGGGGAAAAGAGTGGTGCACAATCCCCTCCAATAGAAACAGCTACAAAAGTTAATGCTCACACTATTTAGAATAGGAAGCTTAATGACTTAAAATAAGCCTGTGAGCAACCCACACCTTCTGTTCCAGTATGAAAATGAGGAAAAATGACAATTCTAAATTAAAGTGTCTGATTAAAAGACTCAGACTCCATAATGCAAACTGTTCCACACCAGACAATGCAGATTCTCAGCAGCATCTTGCTATTACTAATTTCCAAGAGGACAAATCCCAACTCTGTTCACAACATATTATAAAACCTCTTTTTATTTTAAATGTCACTTTAGAGGGATCATTACTAACATCCTTGTTGCAGAAGATGGTTGCTACATTCAGGCTAGAGAACTGCAGGATGTTATAAGATTATGAGATCATTGGAAAATTAAATGGCCTATCACTCTATGTAAGAAATGATTTGTTAAAAGGTCAAGAGTGCAAGAATTTACGTGAATATTCTGTGAGTTAGAACAATTAAATATTAAAAAGCCTACATAGAGTTTGAAGTACTGAAGTACACATTTTGAAATGTAGGATTATAAAACAGCAGCCTGCAAGATGAAATAGTACCTTTCTATTACAGTTTATCTCAATTCTTAATGTATTTAAGAATTCATTATTAACTTAAAAATTAATAATCTGCTTTGTTAACTCATAGCAGTTTCACACACTCCATCTGTATTGCTCTGTTTTGGTAGAAACAATATTAGAAGCCAATAGTTAAAAAAGCCTCCCTCCAAACCCTCAACGTTTATATAAAGAAATCTAACCTCATACCTCTTGGGCTTTGCTGCCCAGCAGCTGTGGAACTGACCAGGTTCTGAAATTCTGTTGAACAGACTTCTCAAAAAAGGGTGTGGTATAAGTCACTGTCTCTTCCACCTGTCCTGGGAGAATTAATGATGCTGTTGAATAAAAAAAGAGTCCACTTTATCCTTCCATTCAATGTATAAATTAGCAAAATCATGTGTAAAATCCTGTAGTGCTAAAACACAACAGAATCTTTTTAGTCAATGTGTGCTGTTCTTATTGCGGCATAAAATGTAATATAGGCAGCTATCTGTAAAACACATCCACGAAATAATATATATCTAAATAAAAAATATATAACAAAATATATAAAATATAATAATAAATAATATATAAAATATAACAAAATATACTATACTAAGGGAAAAATCAAACTTGGTTGGAAATAGACAGCTCTTCTTTCTTGAAGAGACTGAATTAAAAATCTGGATGTAGATGTTCCTAAACTCAGAGAATGCTGGGATTGGATTAATCACTTCCAGAACAAAGAAGGAAGGTCCAGAGCAGAGGTTCCTGCAGGAAGAGTTATAAAATACCTATTCTTACCATTGATTAGCTGGTCAGTCCCATTCAGTTCTCTTGTGCTCGAGTTTCACCACCAGTAAGTTGCCGTACAGTGGGCTTAAAGAATCCTTGCAAAGCATTTTAGTATGACCTTCCCAAAACATGAGTAAAAAAAAAGTACTACAGCACAACCCCTGCAGTGCCAGATGACTCTCTTATTCAAGGATGTTTCGTGGATGTTTGTTCCTCCCTGAGCTTTCACAAAGGGGTACTTGAGAGGACTTCCCTATATTTGGGACACAGCAAAATGTAGAATTTCCACATGGGCAGGATTTGGTCCACAGTTCATAACTGCACAGACTTTCTGTGCATTTTCCCTTAACATAGTGAAGTAAAACATCCATACTTGGAACAGTGGGTTTGCTTTCTGTGACAGCTCAGAAGGCTATGCCTTAGGTTTAGAAATGTCTGTTAACATGAATCAATCTCAGTTCTGCTACGGCACAGATGTGTCCATCTTTTTTCAGCAATGTTTTTATAGGGGAACTTAAGGGGACCATATGTCTTGCAATTTAGTCACAGGATTATGTAAAACTACCTACTACTTTTTCTGGCTGATATACAAGTTTCTTTACAGCTTTATACTATGTTTTAGTAGCTTTATTTCATCTTGAGATCTCAGAATAAATTTTCAGTACATTGCTTGAATGTTAGTTAATGGAACCAATAAGAGGATACACAGATCCAGGGTGAAAAGGAAGAAGTGGCTCTTTACCTGCACGCATTTACCACAGTAGTGAAGTTACAGACCTCTCGTTCTCCTGTAAAACCACATTTGAAAATAATAATTTCCTAGCTAGGCCTTTGTAAAAAATCCAGAGTCTCAATTTAGTTTTCTTCTGGGAAGTGTGTACTATTTCCAAACCCACAGGGCTTTGGACTTGTGAAGTACAATGTTCTGCAAAACAGATCTGGTTTCACTCCCTTGGGTAAATGTCATCAAAAATATCATTCCTAAATTTTTGTCTTTCAGGTCATGATTTGCACCCAAGTGTTTTCCACTTTTCATCCCCTCCTCTTTGTTGCTTATATCTCTAGTCATCTCTGTGCTTTCAGTACTTACTCTCAGCATAGCATCTGATCATCTTCTGCATCAGTTAGATGACAAACCTTGCTGAAAATTACAGAGCAGTCCACAGGTTAACTCTGCTATGTTTTCACATGTTCTGCAAATGCCTTTTTTAGTCTTTCATAACTTCACTCAAAACTATTTGCAGGACCAAAGGAAAATGTGAATGCTCATTTAAAGGCAATGCATCTTCTGCTTTTGTTTCAAATTGGCAACTTAATTACAAACCCTCCCTGAAAGAAGGAAAGCCTGGATGTCCAGAGGTTTGTATCACATCCTGAGATAAACACTGATTATTTCTGAACTGAAAGTTTCCCCTCCACCTTAAAGGACCAATCTGCAGAGAGAAGATGAGGAGGAAGCACTGTTATGCAACAGTCTGGCAATAGTTCAGAAACACAACTCTTAAAAATAAGGACAACAGAAGGATTTTTTTTTTTCCTTTAAGCAAGAAGTGCTTGTCATACTCAGAATGTCAATTCTACTATTTGAAGACTTGTTAGTAATGCATCCAATGCTTCAAATTCCCTTCAATCACCCTATAAGAATGTGATAATCAACCTTTGTTTGCCAGTAGACATGACAGAAAAGAGCTTTGTCTCCCTATCCTAGCTGTGTGACAGCATATTAAAGTCTAATTGTTAAATGCTGCTTTCCCTGATAATGTTTAATCAAGAAACTCCTTCAGAGAGAAAAATTAGGGAGTTTTGACAGCCCTCCTTCTCAGTGGGAGCTCCCAGAGGAACTGTAGGCTATTGTAAATTCTAGCCAGTACCCCACAGCTGGTTTAGGCTGAACTACAGCACTAGTGGATGATGATCCTAATTATGCTGCTAATTATGTTCTCTGTGGAGGTGATTAATTAGTAACAGGAAAGCCTTGGATACTGTCGACAGCAACACATATGGAGATAAATGAGCAGGCAATAATATAAAAAATTTGAGGAAAGATTTTGAAATGCCAGGAAGTATGAACTTCGGGGATGATACAGCAGCAAACTCCGATGATTTTACTCAAGTCCAGCACTCTTTAATTTTGGAAAATGAGCAACTCTCCTCTCTTTACTCCCTCTCGTCCCAACACGTGGCAGACCCACAGAAAGTCATTACTGATCTGTAAACAGTGCTGAGTTAGGGTTTTCTGCTCATTCTGTACCACTGACATTAATTCTAAGTATAGAAAAAAAATCTATTGGCGCAAACCAGATTTGAACTTTGAAGTGTGAAGTTCAATCTTGTGTAAATCTGTAGCTTTACTGTAGCCAAATGACACCCAGCTACCAATACACCAAGACCATTTTATCACTTTCAGGCACTGAACTTCACAAAAATGCTGTTCATGAGGAGGTGAAGAGGGAGGGAATGATCATGAAAAATGCTTAAAAGCTAAATGTTGCCATCTCCTCTGATTCTCAGGCTTAGGCTGTTAGCCCTAAAGAAATGGCCTAGTGTTAAATGATCTCAAGACAGTGTTAAATGGATTGCAGATTAAAGGAAAAAAAAAAAATAAAACAAACCTAACATTTGCCAGTTGGAAGAAGCCCCAAATTTGAAAAAATTGATGTAATTTAACTCTCTATAAATGACGTAATTTAACTCTCTTTCTGCATGTAAATATAGGCTTAAAATATAAATGGAAAGGTACAGATTGTGGAAAATAACAGATGCTGATATAATCTGCCTAAAGAATCCTTCAAATCATGCAATAGTTATGCTTGGCCTCAGCGTCACTTGAGTTGTCCTCAACCTTTATGGGGTAACAGAGAGCTTTTCTAGGAAAACAGAGCAAGTTTACATTTACAGCACTTTAGGGATTCAAGACAGATCAGGGTCGGACTCTGATATCCTTGCCCATGCAGCTTCACCCATTCCTTTCATTAGTCCTGGTTTAATTTTCTCTTATATTGAAAAAAAAACACACACTCAAGGTGTCTAGACATGCTTTTTACTATATAAATATCACCTATTATTACCTAAATAACCCCTGAGCCTTGCAGCAAGTGGTTTGTCACTGGTCCTGGAAGGGAATTCTGTTGCCAAAACACAGGTATTAGGCATTCTCCACCTGTCCATGGATAAAGCTTGACCTCTATTGTTGCCTTAAGCTACTTACAGACGAAATTCAGAGAGGAACATGGTTTAAACAGTTCACCATGCACATGCTGGCTTTATATAACACACTGAGGCTATGGTCTTGGGCAGCAATTTTACTTTGCCAGTCATGGTTTCCTGGGCCAAAGTCCTACAGTGCAAAGCTCTGTCCTGTTGTTGGGCTTACAGCCCAGTGCTGTCTAATGAACACAGCTACTGTGAATTTGCATACTATTTTTTGCTTGTTTTTTTTCTAAGAAGTAGCTGTATTCATTCACACCTTAAAAGACATTGGACATTGGAAAATAAGTTGAGGAGTAAAAAAAAAAGATAAAAAAACCCACCAGAATGGTTCTAGATGGGATGTTTTATCACGCATCTCCTATCATGCTTTTCTCAGCGTCAGCTTTGAGCCACTACCCCTCAAGTGAGAATACTGATTGTATTAATGCACAATTCGGCTAACTGACCTGCCTTTTAAAGCTAAATGATGTACAGATATACTAACCTGTCGCCAATAAAAAGTAGAAAGAAAAGCTTGTTTTAATTTTACTAGAATGGTATGACATTTTTTTATTGGGTGTCCCAGCTTGTTTTGCCAGTATGAAGACTTAAATCTGTTATTTGTTCTGACATACAGGTGGCAGCATTGAAAAAGCAAACAACAGAATGTCTTTAAAATTTGTGTCACACTTAGACTCACAACCTAACTGAAATTATTCAGAATTAATTCTTTATTTAAGTGGCAAATAGGGGTATTATTTTATATTTGCTATTACAAACAATAGAGTTGACACCCTTTTATATTTTAATTTGGATTGTGTTTCTATAGTTTCCACAGGTGTTCAGATTTTACTTCGTTTATTATGAAGCCCATCAAGTGCATCTTGATATGTAAGACAACTATCAACCTCTACGTACTATTTTCTTCACTGAGGAGTCAAGGAAAAATTTTTTGTCTTGTCTCAACAACTATCTCCAGTGAAGAAGCCCAGGGCAAGACCCAGGCTGTGGGTTTCCCAGATAACAAATATGTTATATGGTGTTCACTTCCCTTAACAGTGTTTAGGAAGAAGAACTAGCTTCTAGCTATGCAGCATTTCAGTGTTATAAAATACAATCTAAATGCTTCATGTTGCTGGAGAGCACCGTTAATCGCTCAGGAGATGGTACAGCACCAGGCAGTCTGAGCAGGGAGCCTGGGCAGGGAGTGCTGTCTCCTGGGAGGAGCTGAGGAGAGCAGGGACTGAAAGCCAACTCAAACATCATATAAAAGGAGTAGTGATCCCACTGATTATCTACCATAGCAGTGCTATAATGTTATGTTTATTACCTTTATAATCACCAATAACAGCACTAATTTAAAGGTTTTGCCAGTGTGACTGGCAAAAAGTGCTGTTCACAGATTCACAGATTCACAGATAATAGGGGTTGGAAGGGACCTAGAAGATCATCTAGTCCAACCCCCCTGCCAGAGCAGGATCACCTAGACCAGGTCACCC